>CAOLHI010003125.1:0-218280 GCA_948474755.1 Ctenosaura bakeri
CTCAGTTTCTTTACTCTTCTGATTACATCAACATTTCTACTTTCTAGCATTCAAAACTACACTCCCAAGATTTGCGACAGCTGAAAGCAACAGATATTTCAAGGGAACGGGTCCCAATATGTGGAGTCAGTTTGCCATTAAACATTAATTATACTATCTGCTTTCTCTTCTGTTCCCCAGAGATGATCCATTCTCTTCTGTTTCCATAGTTTGTCTTGTCATAACCTTCTTTTGCAATATATTTCTTAGTCATTTTAACATCTTTATATCGGTATCTAAGGAATAGAGAAAGACAGAATGGATTAGCCCATTTAACCATGCATCATGATGCTGGCATAAAACCTAAAGAAGTTATTGATTAACTTGGAGGAAAATCAAAGCAAATGGATTTCACTTTGTAAGGGCTTTTCGTACTGTACATCCTTCCCTAATGGGATTTAAACAATGGATCAGTCCATTAAAAGCTGCCATTTTCTCCTTTGTTTCTTCCCTTTATATCCTTCTATGCTGGTTTCCCCATCTGCAAGGGCACTAATAAATTTCACATACCTTCTTTCTAGTTTCAGTCAGAGAATTTAGTATATAGTGTGGTCATAAGATATGGAAACCTTAATGTAGGAACACTGAAAACGATTCTCTAATAAAACTCCAAGTACTCTGGAAAGCATGCAGATTTTTGTTTAGGGCCTTGAAAAATATGTGTACACGCAAAAGGAGGTGATGAGACCATGGAGAAATCATGAGAAGTGAATGGCCACACTTTGCAATTGTAACATAATGAGGGATGTTAACTGTGAATTTTTCTGCACAATGATAATGGTTTTTTACTTGTTAGTTTTGTATTAGCCTTTGTTTGGTAGTGACTGACATTTTCAGGGCCTGAGATATTTAAAACTGTAGAATGCCCCATCTATTTCTGCACTTCAGGTATGCATAGCCATGGCTCTGCTATGAACACGGAGACCTGCCTCTTTTTCTTAAAGTTATTTTCTGTTCATTTCAGCAGAGAGAGATCTGATTTCTGTTGGTAAAATATGCTGGAGTATGTATTCTTAACACCAAGGGCCTTACTTTTTTGGTCATGACTCTCTTGTCAATGCAGTGATGAGCCTGATTGAACATGTTAATGGACACATGAGTGGAATTTTACAATAGCCATTGCACAAATGGTTATACTTTTTAAATTATTGTATTATTGCTTCTCCTATGTCAATGGGAAATTTATTCTGTGCTATCTTTCTGTTATAGAGTGCAACAACACAGTCCCACATACATGATCAGTCGTGCAACAGTGCAATCCTGTACAAAATAGTATAGCACAAGTACCGTATAAGTCCATCAGTGGAAACTGCTTGACAGGAGAGCCCCATTCAGAGTCACTTTGTCCATTCTACACCAAAATAAATAAAATAAAATAAAATAAAATCAATCTTGCACACACACAAACCTTGCTAAAAAAAATAATCAATCTTGCATATATACAAACCTTGCCAAAAAATCCTGCAGGGGGAAAAAACCTTTTGCAACCCCCCCTAGTTTTCTTGCACAAAAAACAGAGTTTTTTGAAGTTCAAGATGACTGCTTTTTGTGAAGAAAAGGGCAATCTTGAACAAAAAAGTAAATTCCATATAGCTGTCTGGAAACACTGGAAACAAAAGAACAATAGTTGGTCAGTTTGTTTGTTTGCTTTCACACACACTCAAAGTGACTGGTGTACGAAGAACCCACATTCATTTCTGCACAGAATAATTTCCTGAAATACTTTGGTGAGTATGGATAATGGGTGAAAACTGTGCAAAATTCTCATTACTTTGTCATTCTTCCCAATGAAACTCTCTAACCCTAAGGAAATCCTATTTTTCATCCTGAAAATTGAGAAGCGTGAATAAGTTTTCCTTCTCTACTGAATCCATTTACCCAGGAATAAATTCAGTAGTATATGGGCCCAAAGCTGCATAGGGATTTAAAGTCTGGGTGTCTTTGGACAAAGAAGATTCTAATCCCATTTGCTTCTCTTCTTACTTGCTGTTTCAAAAATATTTATTTCTTTTACTTAATCACACACAAAGGGAAAGGGTGGCTTTTCAGAACATTGTTGATCTCGGATTTGATGGGTGGAGTTTTTAATGCCATCTGAATCCCCAGGCTTTTGTGTATGATGGCTCTAGCTGTGATCATAAGAAAAGAATTTTGAGTGGGTTTTGATATGGTCTTTGTACAGAATGCTTGTCTTCCATCAAGCCTTTGGTAAGTGTAAAAAAGGAAACAGCAGTTTTTTTGAAAAAGGAGAGCAGCGAGATGCTATCAAAAAGATATGAAACCATATTAAAACATAATCTTGTAACACTCATTATTGCTACAGATAAAAGGAAATGCTCCAAGCAATGTCCCAGCCAGATTCTACCATTTCCTACTGATAAAGGTAATGCAGCAGCCAATTTGAATCACAGAAACAGGTAAAACAGAATAATTTGGGGAAACAATCTTCAGTAGTACATAATGTAAAGATGAGCATATCTCAGGAAAAGTCTTTAGCAAAAAAAAGATAACGTGTTGATAAGGACATTCTATGCCATATTAAAGATGCGTCCCAACAATAGCCAGGAAAAATTGCTTTAAGAAGGATATTAATCTGACTAGTTCTCATTGATTTTGCTGCAAATATAAGCATTCCTCTGGAGAACTTGGAGGTGGAGCACCAAATTAAGACTTTCCATGGAAAATGGTTAGAGTATGTAATGAATGAATAGAAATACATCCAGGTAACAATGTAGACCACTAAATATGTATATGAGACACTATCATATATCTACAGTTGGCCTTCCACATTCACTAGAGTTAGGGCACAGGACCTGCACAAAAGTGAAAAAACTGAAAATATCAAAATGTGGGGGAGGGCAAGGCATAGTGGACAGAACAGGAACCCAGGGTCCAATCCGGGTCAGGGAAAGGAGAGGTAAGGGTGGTCCCATACTTGCTCTCTCCTGCCCATCTCCTTCCTTGGGTATGTTGGGGGCATCAGAAGAGGATTTGTGGTGCTAAAAAATTGGGCTATGAGCTATCCTTAGCTGGCCAGGCAGTAACTGGTGGAGGGGGAAGAGAACGAGGTGGGTTTTTAAAGACCTACATGGCCTGATTGGAGCAGTGAAGAGGGAACCTTTCCCTCAAAATGAAACACTTGAGATGGGGGGACAGTGGTTGGAGAAACTTACAGATAACCAAATCTGTGAAAGTCAAACCCAAAAATGTGGAGAGCTGATTGTATATATTTTTAAGTTCAGAGCCACAGCTGTTAAGAAAAGTTAGGTCTCAAGGGGACCTAATGAGGAATTTCCAGCCTTCAGTGTAGTGGTGGCTAGTGGCTTTCATGTGATTAGGGCAGTGAATCTGCTCCAGGTGCTATTCAGTGTGCTGAACCTTATTCCCACAATAAAAATAAAAAGTCTGCATCCTGAATGACTCCTTTAAAGTTCAGACTAAACCCCAGAATGGATTCATTATCCCACTGACATGGGAATCACCAGTTACCACTGCTTCAGTTCCCCATCATTGACCCTTGACACTTTGAAAGTTAGAAAAAAATATACTCTTTCTGGAATACTCCACAAAACAAAGACCTGGATCACAGCAGATGGTGGGGAATAACCCTCTTTGTTGTCTTTGCCTTTGAACAGGTAGTACTTTTGTCTATATCTTTTTTTCTCCAGGGTTTCTCAAAACTTCCTTTTTAGGCTAGAGGCCCCATAATACCTTATGTAGCAAGGCCACTGGTTGGGAGATCCCAAGATCTGCAGTCCAAAAAAGTAGCTTACTGCACTATGCCATGATCCTGCATCATGCTATTGCAATCTTGGCAATACCATTGCTGGGGACCTGAATACTCCCCACCACACCAGTCAGCTGCCAGCAGATGTGGTAGAGTTCCGGACATGCTCCTTCCTTCCACAGTACAGCCAGTTCCTCTTCAACTATAATGCACAAGGAAGTGCTTGATAGTGCTTCCTCCCTTCCTGCACTCCCACAGCCAGTGGGATCATTGCACAAAGGGAGGCCATTACCAGGTTTTTTCTGGTAATAGTTTAAGGCACTATCACAATGGCTGAGGATGTGACAGCAGTGGGACTGCAACAATGGTGTGTGATGGCACGTGTTGTAGACCTGCAGCAACACCCCCCCTGCCGAGATAGTGCCATGGTGTGGTAAGAGCCAATCCCCCCCCCAAGCTTTGGTCTAAGTAACTTAAAGAAAATTTGCCTGGATCTCTGTGGGTCTCATTATCTACAATTAGATTCCTATCATCATCTTAGTTACAATCCCTATGTGTCCATCTACACCTGTTCTTTTTATTGTGTGAAACTCTTCCATCTTTCCTCCTGTTGGCAAAACATTTAGCTAAGGAAGAGATGAGGGGAAAAATAGTTGATATTATCCTTGTGAATAACTGAACCAGAGAGAGAAGTATAATCCATTTATTTTCAAACAGGAGCATAAAGTTCTTCATGAAAGGGTCTCCATTTTCTGAAATGTAGTGGGTTCCCTCTTTTATTCTGCATTTTCCAATTTCTCAGAGAGATATGGCTTCAACCTTATCACTCAATTATAGTACTATATTCCATTTCAACTGCCAGAGCAAGACCCTATGGAATCTGGAGATCTGTAGTTAAAAGAGAAGTATTAGGAATTCTCAGACAGTGGCCATTTCTGCACTACGCTGTATAGTGCTATTATTCTACTTTCAACGTCCTGTGGAATTCTGGGGTTTGCAGCGTAGGGAGGGGCCTTTAGAATTCTCAGCCAGAGAGCTCTTTGGCCTCAGTGAACTTCAAACCCCAGAATTCCACAGGATTTTGAAAGTGGAATAATAGCACTATAACAGTGTAGTGTGGAAATGGCCATAGAGTTCTAGTGCCTCACTTGGTAGTAAACCTGGATTCCCAAGAAAGCAAGCATAGCAAGTAAAGTGTAGATGCAATGCTATAATTATGCAGTGGAAGATGACTCATTTAACTGCCAGAATTCTGGTAAAATGTTTCACTGTGGAATTAAGCAGCACCTGTAGTCAATAGGTACACTGATCCTCAGATGTCATTTAGGTATAAATGGATCAAATGCCTGGCATTCTAACAGAGAAATATTGTATGCTACAGTTGCAGTCATTTTGTGAGCCTAGCTTTATACAGAAAAGTCATATTTGCAGTAAGTTATCAATCATATTCTCGTCCTAGACAAAATGCCTTTGAAAACTACCCCTCCCAACCCATAGAAATCAATAGGGCCTTTTCTTTCTTTCTTTTTTTTAAAGCTCACTGACAGGTGAATACTCTGCTACAGAAAAGAAAGTATAGAGAAATGAAGCTGCTATATAAGTAGGGCTAAACAAAAACAAGTTACTAGATATCAGGAAAAACATGGTATAGTATCATTAAAAATACCACCTGTTTTAATTTTATTTCAATCATGCCAGTAAAAAGGGGGACCTATTCATTTACATATCCTCCTTTTGCTCAGGCTCATGGATTAAATTGAATCCTTATTCGGTTAATATATTTTCTTTTATGATGATGTCTGGAAATGACTGAATTCATAGAAGAATCAAGATTCGTTAGGTTATCTTTATATCTGAGAGAGCAGGACACTGCATACAAATATTATCTACAAACTCTGGTTGCTGACAATAGCTACAATATACCTTATTTTGTCCACATGTGCTTCTTTTAAAATTTGCTAGACTGTCCATTCACAAAACTGGGTTCTTATAAAGCTGAGTCCTCTGGTCACAGGTTTAGGTTGAAATAAATAGAATTTAGTTTGTTCGCAAATATAGGTTCCACCTTGATGGTATAGCCATATATCAACCACAATATGTTGGGGTGTGGGTGGGAAATACGCTGCACTAAGACATATGAGAAACCCTTAAAAACTGAACAAGATGTGAATTTTGTAGCACAAAAGGAGAAGGAAACAGCAATTTAGGGGATGCCTAAGAGTAAATGCATTAAATTGATATTAGAGAGTCAGGGGAAATTTCTTAAAAATGAGATCTGAGTAGTTTCATGCAGAAAGAGACTGGAGATGTGAAAACCTATCACACATGTAATTCATTTTGAGCAACGAAAAGATCTGAGAAAAGAATCACACCCAGGGAAATGAATAACATTCCGAGAGCTGGACTCACAGACTCCTATGTGGAAATTATAGGTCTTTTAAAGTTCTGGTTTCTGATTGTCTTCTGTTATTGACAGTAAGAAAAAAAATCACCATAAAGGAGAACTTTGTGCCAACTAAAAATACCCAAATGAGTGTTCTCCAGATTATAGCAAACCAAAGATATTGGAACTACAGCTCAAACTGGGTATGGAAGAGAAATTAATTTGATACAACTCTTAATGATATATAAACACATACAAATAGGTTGTTGTGGGTTTTCTGGGTTTTGAAGCATGTTTTTGCAAGTGTTACAGTTGGCTTATTGTTGCAAATTGCTTCCTCCTGCCCAGGGGACTACACAAGTATATATACTGTGTTTCACTTCCATGCCACCATATCCTCTGAAGATGCCAGCCACAGATGCAAGCAAAACATCAGGAAAAAATAGTAATACAACATGGCCTCAAAACCCGGAAAACCCACAACAACCGATGGATTCCGGCTGTGAAAGCCTTCGACTTTACATCAAACATCTCTACAGGGAGAAACTGTTCCAAAACACATGTAATGTTATCCTGTTTAATTTACCAGACAAAGATGTGAACTAAAATACAGTTATAATACAATATCTAAAATTGTTAAACCCATTGTTACAATTGGGTACAAAACTAGATTAAAATTAAAATTGGGTACATAAATATTAGGAGGAGTTTTTCTCTTTTTGTGTGTTTGGGTATGTGTGGATTTTCTGCCAGTGCAAAATTTTCTTTCAAATAATCATCACAGTTTTATGTCTCTGTGTTTGTGCGTATATGTGTGTGTGTGTGTGTAGAGAGAGAGAGAGAGAGAGAGAGATAAGCATTATTGTCCCTATACTCTCCTCCAAAATGATGTCAGGTCTGGGGCAATACGGAGCATGCCAAATAGTGGCCAGGCACTAACTCAAGGATGCTGTTCTTGCTTGGATGCTGTTCTTGCTTGAGTCATCTTTAAGAGAAAAAGAGAAAGCTATAATATTTTGGGGCTCTCACAAGATTCAAATGGTGGGAGGGAACCCTCTGTTGTTTGCAAGGCTGGTGGCCTGAGCAAAGAGAAGAGAGAATGGTACAGACTGAAAGAGGAGACTCTACACTGAACTTGTATCTACAAAATTCATGTTCCAAGAAAGTGAGATAAGAAATTATGAGTCCAGTTCTTGACCAGAGGACAGTCTTGAGGATTTCTCACTGGGAAGTACATTTCTATGAGTTCCTTGTCTTGTCCTTTGGCATATGTTTCAGGTCCATTCTTGGCCAAATATAAGATCACTGACTAACCCAATCAATTAATCACTTAATCACATTTTTGTACCTCATCCCTTCCCCAGGGCTGGGACCTAAAAGACTTATAAGCTTTTTTTTTAAAAAAAAGTCACACAATTAAGATCACATGGAGCTAAAAACATAGAAAAATTAAGACCATTTCTGCTCTACTCTGTTATAGTGTTTTTATTCCACTTTCAACACCCTGTGGAATCATGGGGTTTGACGTTTAGGGAGAGGCCTTTAGAATTCTTAGCCAGAGAGTTCTTTGTCCTCAGTAAACTACAAATCCCAGAATTCCACAGCATGTTAAATGTGGGATAATAGCACTATAACAATGTAGGGAAGAAATGGCCTAAGATTAAAACACAATCTCTTGATTGTCTGCCTCTAGTGTGTGTCCTTTTCTATGTTCCATAGTGTGTGTTTGTGTGTGTGTTTGTGTGTGTTTATTTTACTACTCTGTTGTTGTTCTACATCTCTCCACTCTTCCTCTTTTGTTCAGAGTCTCACTGACAGTTTCTTCTAACTGTTTACAGGTTCTCAAGCACTCAAGAAGCACAACCCTAGGTAAGAGCTATGCTGGCCCAGCCATGATGCAGAGTTAGGTAGCCACATGAGGCATCAGACTGTGAATGTCATAAAAATGTAGCAAGCTGTTACTTTTGCTCTTGTTGTTGTTTGTAGGTCCCAGGGATGGGGAGAAGTACTTATAGCCTTACATACACATAAAACATGGTTGGTTTTTATGCAAATTGATTTGTGTGGATGTGGGCAGCTTTTTTCACCTGAGAGAGCAAAATGTCTTGAGCTGACTTTTCAGTCAGAACATAACTCAAGACTCATCGTGCCTTCAGTCTTAGAAAAGGGCATCTAAGAAATTTAATGCGTAATAAATAACAGCAACCACAAAATCTATATGGGAAGCATGTGTTGGCTCCAGTTCAGGAAGACCCACTGTGTATTGATCTCTATGTGTTGATATAAGGTCGCTGTTGTTGTTTAACCTAGCTATGAAGCTTTCAAGGTTTGCTCTAGAAGACAGTCCCCGCAGAATCTTGATTGAGCTCACAGATTGTCCTGGCTGAATTGGAAATATTCATGTTGCTTAAAACTCAAAATTTAAAGCTCAAACCTCTATTTTGAAGGGAAAAAAAGACAAAAAACTAATGTCTTTTTTCTCCTGATTTTCTCCAGTGCGATTGGTTCATGACTGCCTTTCTGTTATTTGCCAGAAGTCTTTTATTTTTTAATACCAAAAAAAGTTTGGTATGGTTCCAGAAATCAATGATGATTATCCTTTCCTTGATTACTGTAAAAAGCAAACCAATCCTCTAAGTTACAAGGTAAACAAAAACTAGATGCCTCCTTTTGGAGATTTATTCCAGCTAAGCAAGGTAATGCTATGGGAAAGAAATGAAGACAGATGGAACTGTACCAGCATTTCTGACTACAGGGAGAAAGCAACAAATTCTAACATGCTGCAACAAGAAACAGTTGTGATTAGAAGATATGGGCAATTAAGAAGAATTCATGGTAAGTGCAGTTTTGATGAAATCTTTCATTTTAGAACTCCCTTCACTGAGTCCAATTCATGATGGCTGCACAAAACAAAATGCCCTCCTTCAATATGGAAAGTATAAAAGTCCCTGTTTCTTTGAGAGTCATCAAAAGGAAATTATGTCAAGAATGGCTTCAGGAGCCTCAAATGAGCTTTGGTTCAGGTGCTGCCAATTAGAAGACATTCTACACTTAAGAATAGTTTACTACCAGAACATAAAGTAGCAGATGTTTTGGTGTAAGAGAGAAAAAGATCATTTTGTTTGGATGCAAAAAGAAGACAATCTAATTGCCTTAACTGTCCATTTTCTGTGTTGTGAGGGCTGGTTTGTTCTCCATCCATATGTCCTTGAGGAACAGTAAAAATAACTCTTCTCACTGGCATGTTTTATGTCATTGAGCTCCAGAGCTAATGCATATGATGTAGAAACATCGTAACTATGCTATGGGGAGGGACAGAAGAACTATGACTGATCTTCAGACATCAAGACTTAATTATACAACAAAATGCCTGTGAAAAAGCACACGGAGACTAAGACCAATAATCAATGGCTTAATAGCAGAAGACCACCAGTGTAAGTGACCTTTCTTCTCCTTCTGTGCCTTACAGTGCTATGTGTGACCTGAAAACAGTCTCTGAGGGCAGGAGTTTCCTGGTTCTTTGGAGCACCTTGTGGGGAGAGAGTTCAAGGGGGATTAAAATTGGGAGGCAGATTATTCCCATTCCAGTTCCATCAATAGAAATACCCTACCCTACCCTACACACCTAGGCAACTACTTAAACACAAACATTAACATTTCTGGATTAGAACCAAGGCATTTCAAGGGATTCAAGAGATTCTGGATTAGAACCAAGGCACTTCATAGATCAACAGAGAGAACCATTCTGTTCCAGGAGGGAATTAAGTGGTAATAAAGAAGAACCCAGAAATTAATTGCTGCTCTTGAAGATGCTTGCTTGCTGTTGTTGTTGTTGTTGTTGTGTGCCTCCAAGTTCTTTCTAACTTATGGTGACCCCAAGGTGAACCTATTACAGAGTTTTCTGGTGCTGAGAGCATGTGACATACCCAGATTCACCTAGTGGATTTGCATGGCTGAGCAGATAATCGAATCCTGGTCCCTAGGATTGTAGTCCTGTTAGGGTGGATAAACAAACCACACCTTCATTGTATCCTCAGGTGGAACAGGCAGCTGACTTGAACCCTCAGCAGAAAAGAGAAGGAAAGAAAGACACACACACAACTTTGGCCAAAGGATCCCAGGAAAGATGACTTATTCTTTCAGGCTTTCCATCTTATGTCATTTTTATGTTTATATTAAAGAATGCTTACAGAAAAGAAAAGATTCATGTGTCAACATTAGTAAAGTCACAGCTTGTACATGTGTTACATTCTATCTGACCCTTAACTTCTTGAGTCTACATGACCCTGTTATATCCTAGGTCATTTTCAAAGAAATGCCTGATGTTTCAAGAGTCCTTCACTTGTACATACTGATTATAAACAGGACAGAGCAGAATAAACAATTCTAAAGCAAGGTTGTTTGATGAGCTCTGAGTGTCTAAAATGTCAATTAGTATCACAGTTAATTGTTAACACACATCCATTCTATAGCAAATTACAGAGCCCCAAATTTCAAGCCTAGAACTCACTGGCTCTCCTTACACCAAACTATACATCTGTTTGAGGTATCTGGTCAACACAGGTCCCCCTCATGCAGTTCAGACTCAGCTTGGATCACAGGAAAGAAGAAGGGCAAGAAGGACATAGCTCAAACAAATGAGCCTGGCCACAAGACAACCAGTGGGCTTTGAAGTCAGATTTTCAGTGGATTTGGAGTCATGCAAAGAAGGAGACTACAGCAAATGATATAAGACTAGCCCCCTCCTCACACACACACACCCAAAAAGACCTAGGCTGGTACAGAATTAGAATGCTGCATGTTTGACTTAGGACATCCTTGGTGTTTTCTTTTTATCAGTTAAAACACATCTGAGCACTTTGAGACATGTCTCAATTTTTTTCTAACCATGTGCTGGCGTTTTCTTGGCAACGAATTCAAAGGCATCTTGCATTGGAATGCATGTTGTATTCAAGTGGATCTTGCAATTGTGGGCCTTTCTGCCTTACACTGTTACAGTGCTATTATTCCACTTTCAACATCCTATGGAATCCTGGGGTTTTCAGTTTAAGAAGGGGTATTTCGAATTCTCAGCCAGAGAGCTCTTTTACCTCGGTAAACTATAAACCCCAGAATTCCACAGGATATTGAAAGTGGAATAATAGTGCTATAACTGTGTAGGATGGAAAGGCCCTAAGTTGGATCTCATTACTAAGACCCAGTTTCTAGTGCTCAGGAGGCCCAACATATCTGATCTTCCCAGAATGATCCATTACTTTATGTTAAGTGATGGCTGTAATAAGCTGAGATACATTTGCGTTAAAAGAGAAACCAGAGCTTTGAAGAGTAAACTTTTTGGAATACAAGGAGCTGTAGTGCCCAAAAGTAACTTTGAAATAACAACAAAGATCCCACATAAGCAAAGTACTCAGGTAAACCATGTAATGTGAGAGCTTGGGTAAGACGAGGGTTCCGCTTATGCAATAAGCAAAGTTACACATTATCAGGCCCAGCCTAACCATTAGACAATGTGTACTAACTGTGTCAGGTGGTAGATGCTTATGAAGATAGAGCATTGGCAATGTGCTAGAGGACCAAATACAGGAAACTCCCACCCTTTGATGGCCCATTGTCTTACGACTTACTCTTTTGACACTTCCAGATTAAGGACAAGTTCCATCAATTTGATGGGGGTTCTATTCTTTCATCAGTTCTTCTTGCCTACAGAGGCTCACTTGGATCCACTTGCATGTGTGCACTGTTTGCAAAACAGGATAAGCAAGGGAAAAAAGGCACTAAGCTGGCTGAGAGATTTTGCAAGCAGTGCATGCATGCTCAATCCCACGTGAGCTTCTGTAAGTTTTTCATGCTCCCTACAGTAGAGTACATGGGTTCCTCTTTTCAACCAATTCCATTTTCTGACCATGCTCCAGTCCCCAACCTGTCAGGTACATGGAAGAAGCCTGTAGTATGCTTTATACAACCTGCATTGTTCCCCTTAAACTAGTCTGACATGCTGAGGTACAGTGGGCGATACCGTCCCATCACTAGTCCAGTTGGTCTGTATAGCTGGATTGCAGCAGAATCCAGTCTTTTGATTCAGGCAACAAAATGTCTTGGGCCAGCCCCATAAGCAAATTTTAAAGGATTTTTCCTGAAAGAATAATTAGCCATGTAAGCCAGTTTTTAAAATACTACTTAGCTTAGTGCTACAGTGATGAGTTAGAAAATATGTGTATGAGAGACCTGCATTTCTGACGAATGGTGCACTGTGTCTTATAGTTTCATACATGAAGGTTACCTCAAACTTGCATTTCTGATCTGGAAGATTTCTTTGTCAAGGACTAGTCAGTTGGAGAATCCCAGCCCACCCACCCTGATATACTAGATCATTCACACTGAATCAATCTATGTCCACTAAAACAGAAAGATCCTATACAACTCAAAATTGCATGAATTTTGATAAATTTCCCAGGTCGTGGAGTTCCTAGCTTGTGAGACAGATAGATAAAATTGTGTGTTGTTATTGTCAGATTTCTCTATCAAAAAGTATTACGGATTACGGATTTATCTATGGTAGATAGTAGTGTTACAAGTGTGCAATAGGTTATCAAGTTGCCCTGTATCTAAGTTAGCTGGCCAATGATATTTATGACTTCAGAGATTAAACTGCCAGTTTGAAACACAGTACGTATACAGAATATATTCACTGTGCAGGAACTTTACTCTGTCCATGGAAGCTGAAAAGTAGCAGGGGTTACTTTTAGCTAGCTAAGCCTATCATATAAGTGCCTCCCTTTCTGGACAGAGATAGCTTGGTCACAGTTATCCACATTCTGGGAAACCACTAAGCAAGTCCAAAGTAACCTACTGTATGTACAGATTCCTTTGAGAACTGCTGCTGTTACAAGAACCAACCATTTGGTACTGGAGCTGTTCCAGTGATTTCTGGTGCTTCTCTTTGTTTGTTTATTTACTTACAGCATTTAATCCCTACCGTTTGGCCAAGAAGCTTCCCAGAATGGCTTACAAATTGTTAATTTGACAGTTCTCTTCCTGCAGGTTTATGGGCACACCACATAAGGGGAAAAAAAAAAAGACAGTGAGGGAGGGGATTAAGCCCAGCAGATGCTGACTGTTCTTCTCTCCCTCAGAGGCCACAAGAGTGGCAGCTAAAACTTAAGGAGGGGTTCTTAACAACTGCTGGGACCAAGGTATGATGGAGTTGTGCTTGGCTGCTCTTCTCTCCCTCAGAATACCATTCATTTGTCTCTCTCTCTCCTCCTCTCTCCCTCTGTGTGTATGCGTGTGTGTGTGTGTGTGTACACAAAGATAAAAGCTCCTTCCTAAAGTTGGGAAAAATGGGAGAATTCTGGTGAAATTTTCAAGCTGGTGTTCTGTGAAGTTGAAGATAACGTGGAAGTCGGATTAGGACTTTGGCAGTTCTTTCTTCTAACTAATTTTAAAAAATAAGCCCACACTGCTTTCCAATTCACCATTGTCTCTTCAACTGAGTGATATTCTCTTATGGACGTTCCAAGAAGCACACTAACCAGAAAAATTAGCAGAGTACCAGAGGGCTTTGCAAAAGATAATTGCTTAAAAGCCTTTAAAAAAAAGAAAAAGACTTTCTGATCATTTTGTTACATTGATTTTGAAGGTACCCTCAAATGTTTTCCCTCCATCAAAAATTCACTGAAATTCTCATACTTCAGTCAAAGTGGAAAAAAACCTTAAAACTGAAAGTTTCTTGCAAAGGGGTAAAGAGTTTCACAAAAAAATTGATGCAAGGGGTTTTGCATAGCATTATTGGACATATTTTTCATTGATGTTTAAGCAGCTGCTCTACTGGTCCCTATCCCTTTCAAACTACTGGTCCCTATGCCCTTCAAGTAAAAGGTACTGAGTTTCTCTCCCCCCCGCTTCTACTACCAAGGAGAAAAGAAATGCTTGTGGGACTTTCTGCCTCAGGTGCTGAAAGTCAAAGTTGAGCCTCCTTGTACTTGGAGTGGGGGGGGAACATAACTTGCTCCTTCACATGGGCCAGCCCCCAAGGAGACTTGGCAGGATGCCTTTTGCCATGTGACCTTGACCATGTACTGTTATCCTTCTTTAGGTTATCTGGATCTAAGCTGAGCAGGTAGGAACCATAAATTTGCCCTTCTCAGTTGTGAAGCCCTATTCTTCCCCATCAACCTATTTTCACATGCAGTGAAGTTCATTCTAAAATTAATTTTCAGGCCTATAAATGTCCTGAGAATAAAGCTTTAATTGCTTTCCTCCCCTGCTCTGTTATCTTTCATATTTAGCAAAAGGATGTTTTTGATGTTAGGTGGAATTGTAATTGGTTGACCAACCAAAAGCAAAGGGTACTCACCAATGACTCCTTTTCACCCTGGAGAGAAGTGAGGTGCCACAGGGTTCTGTCCTGGGCCCAGTGCTATTCAACAGCTTTATAAATTACTTTAATGATTGGGTAGGAACACCACAGTTCAAGAAAGCTATTGATAAGCTGAAACATGTCCAGAGAAGGATGTCTAAAATGGTAAAAGGCCTGGAAACCATGCCCTATATCTAGCTTAGGGAGCTCGGTACATTTAGCGTGGAGAGGTTAAGAGGTGACATGAGACCTGTGTGTAAACATTTGAAGGAATGTCATATGGTAGATGGGACAAGCTTGTTTTTTTGGTACTCAAGAGACTAGGATGTGGAGAAATGGATTCAAACTACAGGAAAAGAGATTGTTACCCTGATTTCTGGGGGTCCCGTGAGGGACACCTAAGTGCGCTCCAAATTATACAAGTTGGGGAAATTAGTCAAAGAGCACAAGCTAGCAATACAAGAGGCAGGGCAACGGAGTGAGATCTTTTACCCAATGTCTACAGGGTCAGGCCGAGTCAAGGAGCAAACAGAAATGAATTGTTGTTTTATTAAAATTACAATCAAACAAGTGTATGCAACACACTCACACAGATAACAAGAGAATAAAGGTTGGAGTGGGATAGAGGGATATTTAAAGGAGATTTTTGGTTTGGGTAATACTACACCTGTCCTGAAGCCTGGGTAGTCTGAAGACGGAGTTCGTAGAGATGAAGTTTCTCAGTACGTGGGACTGAGGGGAAGGCTCGCCAAGCAAAGTGGCAGCAAGGCAGGATGGAAGTCGGGAGCGATCCAAAGAAGCTCTCAAAGTCAGGGGTTCTTATAGGGGAAAATGAGGCCATAGGCTAGTCCGTACTTGGGGAAAACAATGAGTTTCGGGCTGGAGACAAAGCCTCCAAAAGGTCAGAATTTAGCATGATTGAGTTATGTCCGAATTGTCAATAGAGTATCCAGTATGCAAATGCAGAGTGCTTGACAGATGAGGATTTGTCTAATCAAGCTGCCTGCTTGGGGCAGGGAGTTCTTTGTAAGTAGCGTGCATACATAATAGGCTACTTGCCTTGAGGTCTCCTGAAGTGGCTGGACGGCTATTTCTGGCCTTCCTGTATTTGTGTGGAATATTACAGGGATTAGCGGCCATGCCTATCTGTGAGCTTGTCCAGAGGCCTGGCAGCATATGGAGAGGAATAGGTAAAGAAGGCCGAATTATTGATATCAAAGTGATATGTAATATCCCACAAGTCTGGGTTAGAAACTGCGGTAACAAGATTCTATCTAAACATTAGGAAGAACTTATGACAGTAAAAGCAGTTGACAGTGGAATACACTGCTCCGGAGGATGGTGCAGTCTTCTTCTTTAAAGGTTTTTAAACAGAGGCTAGATGGCCATCTGTCGAGAGTGCTTTCATTTTGTATTCCTGCATGACAGAGTGTTGGACTGGATAGCCTTGTGGTCTCATCTACATCTCAACTGTGATTTTATGATTCTATGTGTTCCTTTGAAAAAATGTCCCTGACAATCCTACTGCCATGGAAATATTTATATTTTACTAAAAGCACAGTTATCAGATTCTCAAATAATAAATAAATGTAGACAGAGAGACAACTATGGATATTTAATGTGCTACATCTCTGTGTAAGCAGACTGCATTCTGTACCTATAACAGTCTCTGAAGAGTAACAAAATGGCAGCCTTATAAAGAATAATGATGGTGGCACATTCCTAGGGGATAGATTTATGTGGGAGGAACTACAGTTTTCCCCTCAGCCATTTGCCTTAAGTGTATGAGTGTCTATATGCATATGCTTGGGGTATATATGGTGATAAGGTAGTTCTTATACTAATGAGCACCAGATAGAAAAAGTACTGCTTTGGGCTCTACCAGTGAACAGTGATATTGTCATTGAAAGCTTTTTGTTCATCGAATGAGTTTTCCCAAGATGCAAGTTGACAATAAGTGGTAAGTGAAGTGTCTACTCTACAGTGCAGCTTCTCCTACATAAATGTAAACACTGCCCTGGTTAGACGAAGTCATGCTGTGCGGATGCTGCTCTGAGGTAGAATTTATTTTCTACCTCCTTTCAGTATATCCATTGCCCACAGAAAATGTACGTAGCAAATAGCATTATAGACTTTTTAGCTGATGCTGGGAAGTACAATAATAGGAAAGCCAGGCAGATTAATTTTCATTTGTGCTGAATGCTAGGCTCATTTCAAGGTTTGAGTGCAGCGTTTCACATGGAGGTTTTTTTTTTTTTTAAAGTTTGAGATATGCCAAACTTGCAATGCATGGAAATGGGGTGGGGAATGGTATTACAGAGCTACTGAGATCCAAGAGTTTTATCTTGTCTGCAATATGCCTCAGAAAGTCTTGAGCACATTTGAGATATGAAAATCACTTATTAAATCTCCTTGTCCATCTCTGTTTATGTTGCTGCCTTTTGAAGAATGTTTTGCCTGGAGTTTGAGTCCCCCCTCCTTTTGTATTGTAAAGGTGGATTTATTGCTAGCGAATGATGTGATGGAAACACAATGATGGAGACTGAAATCCTCTTGTTTATTTCTCACAGCATAAGCAGCAACAGTTCATGCTTGACCATGATCAGCTTTCTAATGGACTTCAGTCATAATGGTGAGATACTGGCTCTGAAACTGTACATCAGCTGTGATATTTTTTTCTGATTTCATTGCGGGGGGAAAGACCCACCAAACTAAGCAATTGTCAGGATGTTGCTTGTGATAATGGAGCTTCCATTTCACACCAGAATGGGAATGGCAAGTTTTTAAATACATAAAACTGTGGTGTTCAAAGGGGCTTCAGAGGGGTAACACATTGGGGTTCAATAGGATAACACAAGTGGGACGTGAAGCTGTATTTAATGCAAGCCAAAATTCCAGGGGGTTCAAACAGTCAGTACATTTCTGATTCTTTTCTGTGAGCTGGATGATGTTTCATATACAATGGAATTTGAAATTTGGACTCCTGGCCAGGCCAAGGAAATTTGCTGCGTGAGAAAAAGGACAAATCACACTCGCTTTCCATATCATATACGGAGCTGGAATGAGAGTCCTGGAATTTTTCTTGACAATATGCTTTACTCTGTTAAGACAGGGCCTTTCTGCAGCACCCTCCCATCCCACCATGGGGATGAGAGGAGAATGGGACCATGACTACTCTTCTGCATGACATTGTTGTGGTCCCGTTCTTCTCCCATCTCCAGGTGGTGTGATAGTAGGTTAAATCATTGACAAGTTTTCCCTGTCAATGACCCACAATCATGCCACCATCCCACATCTTACCTGTCCTGCAGGGCAGGAAGCACGATGGCAGGACTTCCTGCCCCAGTGCAGCCTGGGAAAGTACCCAGCTGTGCTGTGAAAGGAAGCAGCATGTCCATCATGAACCTTTCTACAGTGAGCCTGTCCCATGTGGAAGGGAGCACTGCCATCATGCTCCCTTCCTGGCAGAGCTGCTGTCAGGATCGGCTCCAGATGCAACTTCAAGGAAGTAAGCTGTGGAAAGGGCCACACTCTTCATCATGTGGAAGATGAGAAAATTTGCAAGTATTTTTTTCATTCCTGCTCACCATACTATTTCTAGGGTTTCTCTTCTCAGGAAATCCTTCCTCATTGATGTCCATTATTCCACCTCCCAGTGCATGCATGCTGACTGTAGTAAGAGTAGATTAATAGTGAAAGTCCAACTTCTTAGTGAAGAACTACTTATAAGCTTCCCCCTAAAAACCCACACAACAACAACACATCAGGATAATAGTTTGAGAACCATGCATATGTTATATTCTTTAATATTTGATGACTGACTTGATTTGATGCAAGAATGTATAATACTTGGAAATATTTGATAACTCACAAGCAACAATGCTAGTCTTTGATACATACTATGCAATGGAAATTAGTACTGGACAGTGAAGAGCTTTAGATTTTGTATCTGAATCTGTCACCACAGGAAGTATCACAAGACATTGATAGATCTATCAAGTTCAGAGTATGGATTTTGAATTTAATATGTTATAAAGTATGCAGAAAAATTCAAAAATTATGCTTCAAAGGTTCTCATTAAAACTGCAGATAATAAAATGGAAAAATCCAGCAAATTCTAAAATCAGAGTCTTCCAAACTTTTCATGTTGGTGACACACTTTTTAGACGTGCATCATTTCATGACACAGTAACTCAGTAAGTAATTCAGTAAGTGGAGGCAGCCTCTCCACCTGAGCCTGACCCACCACCACCCTTGCTGGGGTCTTCCTTGGCCCAAGGCAGTAGCGATGGGAGAATCAGCTCTTCCACCCAGACCTGGCCCACCACCACCACAGCTGCCCTTACTGGGGTCTTCCTCAGCCCTAGGCAGTGGCAGACACAGCTCCTTCACCCACTACATTCGTGTGACACACCTACATACTGCAGCTGACATGCTAATGTGATATGGCACACAATTTTTAAAGCTCTTTTCTAGATGTTCATGAATTCTATGCATTTATTTTAGAAGTACATAGTCCCACTACATCTAAGCATATGTGTGCTCAGAAACAGGTCTTCTACGTATTGGTTGTATGCTCATGGGTAAGAACAATTGCTGAGAAAGAACCACAATACTCAAGCAATTTTGGAAGATTATGGCTATTAACAGGGTTGGCATGCACATAGGTCTAGATCTGGGCATCAATCAACCTGCCTGTTGACCAGTGAGCCCAATCTTTTGGCCTAAAGCCAAAATCCATGTGACTGGCATAAAATCAGTAGGTTCCGAAGAATGAAGGGAACACATGAAGCTGTCATGCCCTTCTTTCAGGACCTAGACATAGACTTTGACTCACAGACTGAAACAGGGGAAACAGTACCAGCCATCCCAGAGACAGAACAGAGGGCAGTGCCAGCTCCAGCAGAGAGCCCTGCTCCTTCTGACACAGAAGATAACTCACCTATACCCACCTTTATTAAGCATAGACATCAAAAGGAAAGCATATGCAGATCTCAATGAATTTATAGCAAGCAGCAGTTAATTAAGCAGCAGCTGGGCTAACCTCTGGACCTATAAAAGCCCAGCCATTCCCCCCCCCAGAACTTGTTGGTGATTTAACTGACCGTTTCTCCTGCTATGTCTCTGACCTCTGACTTAGAATTATTGTGACTGTGCTTTGATTTATGAATATTGCTGGGAATGCTGTTATGATTAGTATTTGTTTTCCCATTAGATTAAAATAAGGGATTGCATTGTTGGAACTGTTGCTCCCTGCATGCTGCCAAGTCCTTATCAGCTGTTCATTGGCTGACTGCCTGGACTCAGAGTGGACAGCACCTCCCTGTGGCGTGCACTCCCATTACCACCCCTGCAACCCCTTTTTACAAAAGAGAGGGACGTCATAATTTACTTTTCCTTGAAGCACCAGTACTAGTATCCTAGACCCCTGACCCATACCAGCCACCCATAAATTGTGACAATGGTCCAGAAATAAACATTACAGAATAAGAATTCAGGGAGGGAGGTGGGACGATGATCCAAGAAGAAGTGAGTGCTCATCAGCTAGGACCTGTTTAAATACCCCCTTTCCCGGCTCAGAGGGAAACTTCAACACCTCTGACCTGGAAAAGGAGACAGCTAACAAGTTTAAACCAGGAGTTTAAACTCATTAGCTGATGTGGAAGAGCCTTCCCCCAAGGCAGTGCTGGCTGTGTGGCCTGTGAGGAAAGCAGAAGAAGCACTCTGTATCAGCAGCACATGGATGACCATGTGGACCTGCCACCACCCAGAACTGCAAAATCACTGTCCAGTAAGTTGGGCAGCTGCACTTATTGGACTGTTTTCAATCTGGACCATTTCCTGCCATAACGGCTATTTTGGTGCTCAACTTGGGCTGAGTGACCAAGCCACAGTGGAGTGATGGTTGGTTGCCTGTATTGTTTTGGAAATAGAAAGGGCCTTCTCTTCCCAGTTTGGTCATTCATCCAGGAGGGAATGACTTGGGTTTGCTGAAAGACAAGGCACTTATCCTTCAGGCTTTGCATGATTTTTGAGCCATACCAAAGTGATGGCTGGGAACAATACTGATGTGGTTGGCCATTTTGTTCATCAAGTCTGGTAGAGTGAGGGTAATCCCCATTGCACTGATACAGCCCACAGAAAGGTAAATAGGTAAATCCATGTTGCCCTAAACAATGGGTTGGGCCACTTTCTCCCACATCCCAAAATCATATTCCAGATCCATGAACTCTATAGAACATATGGTGTGCTTTATCTGAGGAGACAAATAGGCTGTTCCTGGGGGACTTGCAACAAAAGGTGAGGTCCCCTTTGGCCAGCCTAGTGGGAGAAAAGGACTAAGTAGGCATTTGACCCTTGTCCATGGTAGGTGGTGGAGAGAGAAATAAGAGTTATGGTGAACATCTTGGCACCCTTTTGGTTCTGGGACCTGGAGGATGGGGAAGGAGACTACCCTTAAGGCTGGTCTGTGGACCTTTGCCCTCACTCAAGTTGTGTGACTTAGTGGTGGAGTTCCTTGGGTCTGCCTTCCAGTAGATGGCAAGACAGGGACCAACCCAGGTATTGGATTGTCTTCAGGCTCAGGTGGTTCACCCAGGGTAAGACTGGGGAATAAATCATGGAGTGACACCTGGCTTCAGCTGATTGCACTCTAGGCTACTTCCACTTCTTTTTCCTTTCCAAGTTCAACACAATTAAATAGGTTTGAGATTAAATGAAGTGGCCTTTATGCAACCCAATTATCTGTCTCTTCTCTCATTATTCCATGGTTGATCAGCAAAGTACCTTTGGAAAAAAAAGAATGCTGCTTCCTTATTCTCGTGTAATACTTCTGCTCTCTGATTCCTGGAAGGGTAGTAGAATGCCTGACAATGATATTCTATTCAGATTGAAAACACAGACCTTACAGGCAGCAGAAGACTATCTGGGTGGTCCATTTAAATAAATGGGAAACAAAACTCAAGGAGAATAATGGTAACAAATTAAATAAAAATGAAAATGATTCTGATTTTGTGAATAAATAAATAAATAAATGAAATGAAATTTGAATAGTAACATCCAAATGAAATTACAAATTTGAAAAAAAATTACATTCATATTAGACACTGCAAAAAAAAATACATAAAATGATTACGCATTCCTCTGTGGATTTCATTTTTCATGGCTTAAGAGGAAAAATTTGTTACAGTTTATGCCAACCAGCCTTGGGCATGGTTCAAGAGTTTGGCAAAGTTCATTTTTCACTTGGTTTAAATCCTGGCCAAAAACATGACTGGATCCCTGTGCTTTTAGGAGATGAAAGACAGGCAGAAATTTAACTGATGCAGCTTCCACTGGAACAGCGGTGCATTGTTGGGAAAGGATCATTTGTCTCCCATTATCCATGAGCACATTTTTCTGCATGTCCCTAAGTGAGACCAAATTATAATAAATTGCCATATAAAAACAAAATATAAATTTGTTAGAGTCTTATTTCCCCATAGATTTCCTTATAATTTACCATGTGACAGGAGTTTACATTATGAAGAATTTTTCATGGTTAAATCTGTTTCTGCTTAAGACAAATGGTGCTTGATAAGTCATCTGTGAAGCAGACATTTTAATTTTTTTCCCCTTTCAGGTGTTTTATGTCATTAACCCCCCCCCCATACCATTCGCAGTTCTTGTAGCACTTGGCTGACAGTTCCATTCATTCGTCAAGGCTAGGCATTAAATCTGGAATATATATTATTTTCATAATTTAAGGTGTATCAGTAATATCCAATAAAATGTATAAATCAGGTATTATGGCATTCCAGTCTCTCCCTATAATTTATACAGCTGCCTACATTCGATCAAAAAGGGAAACCAATTTAAAACTCTCTTTTTCTCCCTGCTGTCTAATTTTGACACTAATTCCATAGTAAATAGAATGCCTTCTGTGGGTTTTGAAGGTTTCTGAACTGGATATTTGACTGATATAATAATTTAGCACAGTAGAAACAGGACAGTTTAGACCTCAGACCAGAAACTGAAATGGCAATAGGGCCATCCTACAGTTCAATTGGGGAAAAAAACAAAAACACAGAACTTTGGGGGGTGGCAGATGGTGGCTTTCATGTCAGGCAAGTGGTGAGTCATCTCCAATTTTAGTCTGACCTTTAAAAGAGTTGTCCAACATATCGAATGTATTTTGGAAATAAGGTTCAGCAACCAATTTGAGGACATTTCCTTGAAAGTTCAAATTAAAACCTGGAATGGATTTACTACTTCCCTGTCATGGAAGCCACCAGCTGCTACTGGCTTTGGAAAGGAGTGCTCTGACATTTCCAAAGCACAGTCAGCAGTGCAGGAACAACGTCTGCTACTCTCCTTCCATTCCCACCCCCACCTTAAACTATTTTCTTCCCATTGTCATGGTAGCAAATTAATTTAAGTTATTTAAGTGAGTGGATGAGAGCAGTATTTTTCCAGTCCCAGGACTCTGGTTTGCACCAATTTTTTTCAGTAAAATGGGAGCAGGCATCTAAGTTAAATAAGAGAACCACATCCCTCAAGAGATGTCCCTTAATGTCTGAACTAGTTCACAGTGCATGGAGGTAGATTATATTGAGGGTAACACACTCCTACAAGTCAATGTGTTATAATGTGTACATTTTTGGACTCTGGAGACCTAGGGCCTGTCTGCACTACACAGTTATAGTGCTATTATTCCACTTTCAACATCCTGTGGAATCCTGGGGTTTGCACTTTAGGGAGGGGCCTTTAGAATTCTCAGCCAGAGAGGTCGTTGGCCTCAGTAAACTACAAACCATAGAATTCCACAAGATGTTGAAAGCGGAATAATAGCACTATAACAATGTAGTGCAGAAATGCCCCTAGATTCAAATCTTTGCTCATCCATGAAGCTGACTTTGGGCAAGTCCAGGGATGGGAAATGCATGTCTTCTAGATACTGTTGAGCCATTCCTCCTATTAGCCTTCACTATTAGCTATATTAGACAACGCCAATACGAACTGAAGTCTAATAGCATAAAAAGGGCCATGTGTTTCCCATCCCTTGAGTAGCTGCAATTATAATCTATCTATTGTAAAGATTAAGACAATACAATTCATATTCCCCCAAAGCGCACTGAAAAAGGGTAGGGGGATACTAATGTGATGGTGGTAATGCTGATTATAGTAACAGAGGTAGCAGCAAGCACTATAGGGTCAGAATGACTGATATTTTGTTGAACACGTTTTTAAAAGCTAAAGTTTATGTGGGATATAATAACTGCTAAGCTTACACAACTGATCCAGTCCTTGCTCATAGTTCCGTTCCACTAATTTCATGTGAATATGACTGCAAAATTTCACTCCCTTTTTTTCCAGTCTCATTTTTATCGAACACTTTTTATATAGAACAGTGAAGGTAAAGACAAGTGTTACCATACTGACTGTGTAGGTGCTGATCTAATTCAAAACAACACACCGTAACATTGCAGTAAAAGTAAGGATTGTAAGTATTTTCCCTCTATATGATTTAAAAGTAAAAATGAAGAGGAATGGACTGAGGCAGTGATCCTACACACACTTTGCTGGGAAGAAATTCCATTGACCTCATATGGGTCTTCTTTTGAGAAGAGATTTACTGAATTGTACTGTTAAAATATTGGACTGATAAATTATGATGTCCACTATCATGTTGCACTTGCTTATATGAGCTGAACAGATGTGGGAGGGTGGAATGAGGAACAGATAAGGACAGCCATTCCTTTCTGTCCATTATCTTTTTCATGTTTTTTGTAGATTTTAAAAATGTTTCTGGATGATTTTTTTTTTTTCCAAAGACAAAATCTATTCCCCAAAATAGAACCACCAGTGTCAGCATAACAAAAACAAGACAGAGACACCTTGAGCTGCTGAAGGCAAAGAACTGGATCCTAACCTGTTCAAAATTAGAGTAGAATCAATAGGGCTAAAGTTGGTCATAGGAAAGACCATTGATTTCATTGATTAGTGTTATATAATTCGTGAGTAGGTGTAAGGAATTGTTTTATAGGTTTGATATAGAATAGCAAGGTGGAAGCGGGGATACCAGTAAAAGGATTAATTGTATAAGAAGGTTTTTTAGGGATATGAGAAGAATTCGTGTTTATTTTCCAATGGTTCGGGGGTAGAAGTCAAGTATGTTTATGTTTATGTCTATGTTGAGAGAGAGTGAAGATTTCAATAGGTCTGTTCCGGATAGGATTAAGTCTGGATCAAACTTGCTGTGAATAAACTAATGCACGAGTAAGAAACATTATTCAATTCCATGTACATAAATTCTGTACTATTTTTTTTTTAAAAAAACTCCTCTCAAAGTATACTGAAATTTATATTTTAACTTGTGTTTAACTTCATTCATGAGGACTGGACAGAGCATTTTAATCTCTCAAGGGTCATGTTTTGTTGAAGGATCCACACAAAACTAAATGCACAATATAGACTTCTGTAGTGTTGGCACCTGCATACTTGTTTACAACTACCCCAAATTTTAGATATGTACTATGTACAGATTTTTTTCTACCAATATAAACCCTCCCCTACCCCACCAAAATCTGGTTTTAAAATCTATCACTTTGCCTTGCCCCGGGGTATTGCTACCTGCTAAATATAATATATTGAAGCGAAAAATTGTCCCACACCATATTTTACTGAAATGCAGCAAAGCAGAAAATGTGACACCCTGGATGTCTGTAGCTTGACCCATTTTTTAAAAATAACAGTGTAGTGTGGAAATGACCGTAGTCCAATGCTCGAACCACTCCACAATACCATGTTATTTGGTTATAGTTTATGTACAGCGTGGAGTATTATGGGTCATATTTAGGGATGCTGGAATAGAGGTCCTGCTGCAGTGTTCACTGTTCTGTTGTTCCCACCTGTCAGGACCCTGGCAATCCAGGACTCAAGCTCTGAGTCTGAACCAGAGGACTTCAAAGCCATGGAGCCTGCTGCACCAGCAGAGCCCACCCCAGAGGCTGCCATGGAGCCTGCTGCACAGCCTACCCCAGAGGCTGCCCTGGACACAGAGCCCTTGGCCCCAGTAGCCCCAGCAATGGAGCCAGGGGCTGCCTTAGACCCAGAGATTCAAGAGCGGGAGCAAAAGAGTGCTCTCAGAAGGTCAGAGCATTTAAATAGGAAACACCAAGCAATCAAGCTCCAGCTGAGGTAGCACCTGGGTGAGGGTCTGCTTAATAAAAACACTCACTCAGCCTTGGGTCTTTGTTGGCTCACAACTGTCCATCTTGGGAGTGCCTGCTGGGCTATTGTGGACCCTTGCCTTGCTGGAATGCTGCCTGACCTGCTGGTGCGTTGGAACTCATGCCCTAAAGTTACTTGGGGTATGTGAACTCTGTTGCTCCTGGCCTGGCTGTGATGTAACAGCCAGGAAATCCCTTATCTGCAAAAGTCACTTTAATTTACTGCTGCCTTATTTATTTGCTGAAGTAAAGCTTTTTGATTTAATTGCTGGACTGCTTTATCAGTGAAAAGGCCTATTAGCCGGCTCTTGGCTGCCCGCCAGGCCTTGGCATTGACACCACCCACACCTGGAAGCAAGGTCAACAAACTAGTTTTTGAGCCAGGCTGTGATGATCTTCATTTGGAAGCAGATAATAAATGGATTCTACCCAGTGTTAATCATGTCCCACAATGTGAAGTTGTGACAAATAACAAGCATGCATTGTACACTGAGAAAAACAAAACAACCCTGGGCACTTTTGCCATGGAGGAGGCAAAAAATCTCACATGCAACAAATCATGTTGTCCTCATGATGAAAGTTCTTGTCAGTGCTGGCTAACAGATGTTCATGACAGCACTGAAAGACTGCAACATAAGGATGGGATTAGTGGGTAAGCTGGAAGAGACTGGAGCAGAGACCCCTGCCTTGGGCTGCTTTATACCACAGAGGTAGACTGGAGAAAGAACTGCTCCTTCCAGTTCTTCCCCTGCAAGTCCCTCTGAAGATAGCCAACCATTGCCCCTGATTCCATTCCCTGGGAGACAGAGAATATACACCAAAAATACACTTCCTGGCTAATTGCACAGTTGCCAGGAGATTCTTCCTCAGCCACGATGGGCCAAGATTCCCTCTGTTTCATACCTTCACCCACAGTGATACAAACTGAAGGTCCCAGATGAGTGACTGGAATTTTACATATAATAAAATATAGGAAATATGTGCATACAGGTAGTTCTTCAAATATATGTAGCAAAAAGATCCATTGATCATTTCTGATGATATCTTAAGAATTACAATACCTTTTGTTATAATTTAGGAAAGCCGTCTGTTTTGAAGTGATCACCTTCCCAGATCTCCTCCTCTTACACCTCTAGGCTGCCTCCAGAATAGTGCTCTCATAGACAGATTTTCATCCTTTCCATTTAAATTACCCCAAGGATTTTCTAGCAGCAAATTCTGCTATCCATTGCCAAGGCAAGCCACATCAACACCTTGAAATTGGCAGGGTGAAATATGGAGTGCACAAATGTAACTTGAGACGGTGACTCCTTTTTTCCCCAGTCACTTGTTCCACAGCCTAGTGTGAAAGATTAAAGGAATTACTTTGAACATAGTTTGTAAGACTAAATATATTAAAAACCTGATAAATTGCTCTTTTTAAAAATGTCCACACAGATTTGATAGTGGGAAGATGATATTGCTTATGGGAAAGGAATTAATTTGGTTTATAATAGATGGCTGGTCAAAATGCAAGAACTCAGAAAACAAGAATACAAGTGAGGAGAAAAAAGAGGGAAATACCTTTGTGTTATCTTTCCACTGGAATTGTTAGTTTCTGTCAAGTGGCACTGAAAGATACTAGAGAACTTTGTTGTGGACCAGATTATGAAGTCTTCAGCAAAGATTTCTCATCACAGTAGGACAGATCAATCAAAGAATGGTTTTAGACTGCCATAGTTCCTTATGGCCTGGGGAGGGGGGCTCAAGGGGAGGAGGATGAAAAACAAACAGTGGGGGTAGGCAAGGAGGAGGTAGAGCCTTAAAAGGGAGTGAGATAATGGAACAGAGAACAATAATGCACATGGCCAGGATCTATAGCCGTAATGAGGACTGAAGTCCATATTGATTTTCATAACCAGCCAAATCTTTTGCTACAGGCCCCTGTCCTCACAATATTATGTATTCTGTAACTTACCAAATGAAATGAGTCTCTTGGAGAAGAACATATATTTCAACAAGAATATGGATGTGGTCCCTTTTGAGTGGGGCACCATGCTACAGGTAACAGTCCTCTATTTGTCTGCATGACTATGCAGGATATAGCTTTACTTGTGAAATACGTCTTTCAAGAGCTCTTGAAGAGTCAGAACCTTTTCAAAAATACCTGCTTTGCCAGTTCTTGTTGCATATAATCCTTCCATGTCGTCGTAGTCTCAGTGGCACCAGGGTTCCCAGGTAGCCCCTTGGTTTTGTTAGGATTTAATGTCAATTACCTACTCTTTCTCTTCCTCTATCCCTCAGTTCATTGAGTTTCACCATCTGGTTCACACCTATCTCCATCCCAGGTTTCTGGATCCCAGTCCCAGGATGTAATAAAGACTCCTACTTTTCAGGGATTAGGCAGGTTTCCCTGCTTTGGCTGCCATCTATGTTTTAGTTTATTAAACTACATAGCCATTACAGCAGCTCTCTCCTCTGTTCTCTCTACCGTTCCCTGTGCATTATCTAATACCCCCCACAGGAAAGCTTGCTGCTCCCTGAAATCACATATATATCACTGCATTACTTTTGTACCTGCCACTGAGTGGCCTCATATTTCTCCCACATACATCACCGCACAGTAAGCAAGACCCATCCTAGCCATGCTACTGTCTCCTGCCTCCCTTTCTCCCCTGCTCCCAAAGCTTGCAGGCACTTCAACAGAACATTGGGAGTGGGACCTGCAGACCCAACCAACTCACAATCCCATCACACTGGTAGGATTTCATGGTTCAGTACTTCATCCAAGCTTTACCACATGGCCATCCTGGAATATGGACAGGGCCTACATCCTGCTCACAGTACCAATTGTTTTGCCAAAGGCAAGAGGTTCTTTTAGAAACAAGAGCATTAACAACACCTGTGGGAAAGATGTGAAGCTTTATTTCCAACTTTCACAGAAAATAATGTATGCCAAAGATACTGAAAAAGCAGTTGTACAGTCTTGCGTTCTCTGTTCAGCAGCTGAGAGCTCAGCGCAGACCAGGACAACCAGCATTGGTGTTGCACCGTGTTGGCCTGGGATTATCTCCACTGTTGTTTCCTAGAACTCTCAGCAGCTGAATAGACAAGTAAGGTTGCTTAGCAGGGTTTTGTAGGTTTTGCAACATCTTCACTATCTTATTTCTTAAGAACTGCCTGATGTAACAATAAGCTTATTAAAACCTTTAACCCACTGCAGTGTTTATTGTCTCCAAATCCAAAAAGAGCCACTTGTCTTTGGCAAAAGAACACCCCAGTACTTTTTGGAGGGAGAAACAGCTTCTTAGAAACCGTTACAGTGAAAACAATGGAAGACAGGTGTATCATCCAAGCAGTGCTGTTGCTGTTAGCTGTGTTTTCTTCACATATCGGAACAAGTGATGTGACAGTGAATCAATACTTTTAGGTCAGGAAGTGCTACACCATGCCAGCTTGTACCAATGCTAGGAACTAAGAAGTAAGAGTAGAAGTTACTTCATAAGAAAATGACCAGAGCAGTGAACACATTTGCTTTTGGCCATGCCCTGTCAGAGTGGAATGAACTACTCTCTGTTTTACTAAGGTGCTGCTGGTGATGCAACAAGAGGAGCATTGACAAGTGTGACTTTGTCAGAAAAGTCAAAGTAAGTCCAATCAAACATGAACTAGAGCTCACAGGAAGGCCAGTTCATGATGATGCTGACAGCTAAGAAAATGAGTATTTTTTCTGTTATTATCGCCTCTGCTCAGAGTCATCTAAATAGCTGCTTCAGGTGGTCAAGGACCTACTAAATCCATGAGAGGAAAATACAGACCACTTGACAGCTCACTGTGAGCAATCTGCTTGACACTTTTCAGATAAAATCACTTGGATGAATTCTGCCTTAACTACTATAGTTAATACAGTTCTGGTAGACATAACTTTGGATCCTGTTGTCAAGCAGCAGTGTATATTTTTAGATTTGTATAGCACAACATTCTGGACAGGGTACTTGGTCTTCCACCATGTGTGCACTGGCCATGCCGTTCCTGGCCAGAGGGAAATGGGCAATTGGGCAAAGAGATGCCTCATGGCAACAGGGAATGGTACCACTGTATCTAAAAGTGACAGTTGTGAGAATGTAGTTTTTTTCTTTTCTTTTTGCAATATTGCTAACCCTTATTATGACCCTGACTGTACTTTGTAAAAATATAGTAGGTTCTGATAAAGTGATAATTTATGTGGTAAAAAAGAATTTAGTATGATTGCTTCCTGTAGTAAAAGATCTATTCAAGACTGTATCTCAACATGAAAAAAAGGCTTTTTATATATAATCATGGGAAATGGGCAGAATGCACAATTTTGTGTCTCATGGGGCAGGTTTATGTTTTTTGTTTTGTTTTGTTTTTGGTTCACTTGAACAATATAAAGTCATCTTTTCCATATCTTTCATCACTTATGCTAATGACAATAGATTTGTGCTGGTTACGCTGATGGTGCAGGAAGGGACTCTTCTTTACAGGGTTATTTGCTTATTTAGGTTCTTCAAAGTCCATGTCACTGAGATGCTATAGGCCAGCATGCCCCTCACCATTTCTGTTTCCCTTTTTCCCTTCCCAATTCTTTGTTCTGTGTCTTGTTTTCATTACAGTTCAAGAAATTGAATGCAGAATCCATCCATATTCTTATATTTCCAGCAAGTGAAAAAGGGCATTTCATCTCACAGTCCCTACTGGATTTGCCTTCCCATCCTTAACAATTTGAGAGAAACCTCTGCATGGGGGAGCTGCTTTAAGTATGTGGAGACTCCTTTTATTGTGTGAAGCCCTGATGGATGTAGAGAAAGCGTGCCAGCCTCTTTGCCAATTTATTGCAAATTGCCCTAAGTCAAACACTTCAACCAGGCTAGGCAGTGTGTTGAAAAAAAAATCTCAGTGGAGGTCAGTGTTCTGCTTGGAATGATTTGAATCACAAAAAGAGATCACAAATACTGGCAAACAGCTCCTATGCCCATTAAGGATGGGGATATCTGTTAGTTTTGCTTTCTCCCACATTTGAAATTGAGATTTGATATTTGAATTTGTAAATTTTGATAAATTCTCCAGAAACCAAATGAAACAAAATTTCCTTCCATCTGCATACAAAAAATTCAATAAGTAGAATTGTCCTCTGTAGGTGTTGTTGACTGAACCTCAGTTTGTTCACCCATACTGAATCCTTGTTGCATCTAGGCAATGGATTGCATCTAGGCAACATCCTCAGAGTCTCCTGGGATTTGTTGAAAAGGGAAACCAAGCATGGGTAGCATTCCTGCAAAAATACACAGCAACAGGATTTAACCAGACAAAGGCTATGATAATAAAATAAACCGATCAGTAATGAGAAAAAAACTATTTCTAAACTACATGTGTCAGAGTTGTTACATGCAGCTCTGGTGTTCTAACTGATACTTTTATCAGCAGAATTTGTCAAGATGTCTGAGGACTGGGTAGGAACACCTTGTGTTGAACTTGGAATTCCTAAGAACTTATAAGAATTGCCCCAACAAAGCAGACTTCTCCTTCAGCATGGCTCAACCTGCTTTGGCCTTATGGTCGCTTTCTGATCTTTACTCAAAGAGACAGCTGGGCATCTTTGTTATAATTATGAAATCAAACCCTAGATGGCATCTTGAAGCATTTATATGCAGATTATAAAAAGCACAAGGGACAGAACAGAGTTCTGAGGAGTCTCACAGGGCAATGTTCAAAAAGGTGAATAATTGTGCTTCTCTAAGCCCCATATAAGCCAAATATCCCTGAAGGGGATCATGGTCATTGGTACTGAACGCCCCGGTATCTGGTTGAACTAACACAGATACATTGCCCTGTAACAATCCTGCTGTAGGTCATCTAGGTTAGAAAAGATCCATACAATGATTATTTGCTGTGATGATCGCAACCTATTCTAAGACCTTATCTTTACAAGTGAGATTAAAAAATAAACAAAACTAGTCCATCATTGTTTAGGATGATGCAAGCTGATTAAGACTTCTTTAATGAAAGTCATTCTACTGGGTCTTTTTAAAGAAGGGAGTGGGTAACTTCTAGGACTCAAACCTCCCACCAGGCCATAATGAATTGAATGTGTAATCAACATGCTGGAGATCACCTCTAGTAGCCCAAGTAGGGAGCTGGTTCTGTAGCAGGTAAGTAGGGCAGAAAACGAATCCCTGTCTTACCTTACCAGCCCATACATACAAATCTTGGAGACTGCTAGAGATAGTACCTCAGTAGGAGGATTAATTCACGTAGATCACTCAGATTTACTTCTTTGCCCCACTGTTTCTTGATCCTCTGGATACACAGTCCTGTGAATAACATGTGAAAGGGGCTCACAAAGGTCTGTCATGTGATTAGAAATGGATACCAGATGTGAACTGTATCAAAGAAATAACAGGAAAACTGTGATGTTCCTCTGATGTGTACACATGCCATTTGTTATATCCTCACCTTTTGTAGTCCTATTCTATTTGGCCATTGTATATTATGTGATTAAGGGATTCTTTTTGCATGAAGATTCACATGATGTTCTCAATTATTTCATAAAGAACATTTTTATAGCCAAAATTCTTTGTTGGGGTTAGATGTGCATCATTCCAAGTGCTTGGATTTATTCAGCTCACATAAAACAAGCAAATTAACCTCCATAAGGTCAGCCTAGTCTTCCGGGTCATTCAATATTTCCTTTGTGGGATTTAATCTTTTAAATTGGCAAGTAGGTCAGGCTGGGCAAGAGCTTCAGAACTATGTAAGAAGAGCTGAATGGTGTCTGCCTCATTTTATATTCCTGATTTTAGCTTGTGCTAGTTCCTCATAAAAATGCATCAAATGTAGTGACTTTTGTGAGGGGAAAAAGGGGTGAACACTGAAAGAAGAAAAATCCAGTGTAAATGAGCTGATGGCATTATATGAACATTGGCTAGATTTTGCCGTATTATGTAAAACATCTTTTAGCAACAATTGGGTATCTTTGTCATATAAATAATACTTTTTTTAGAACTCTCATTACTAATAATGATAGTGAATACACATGGCAACATAGGAATTTTGTTGATAAAAGCAGAATGCAGGGAATTTAAGTTTTTTTTTAAAAAAATAATATCTATCAATATTTTAAGTTATAACTTATCCAATTTATATTGTCTAGGCTGTTGCCATCATTAGCACTTAGATGAGTGTGGTCTCCCATTCTGGTAATATGGCACATGCACTAGATCACTGGTAGTTAAATTATCTTCCAAGGCAGCATTCTGAATTTGATCTGACCATTGACTGGAAGAAATGCTGATGAAGTGCTTTTTTCCACAGAGAAACTGAGGGGTTTTGTTTGTTTGTTTGTTTCTCTGGTACTACAATCTAGTGTCCCCCCCCTTGTACAATAGTTTCAGTGGAACACACTGCACTGAATATAGTCTATTTTCTGCCCTGTAGACTGTGCAGTACCCACTTCAGGCACAATCACAATGGTGGTCTGAATATATTTACTTTGGTGAAAAGGGCATTATAAGTAAATGATGTTGTTGTTGCTCTGCTGCTGTTGTGATGATGATGCATCAGAAGTGGATACTGAGTGATGCTATGTCTCTCATTCTAGAAAGCCATGTCATATCACTAGCCACAGAATATTGTTCTAGGTGCGAAAGTAAGTGGCCACTTTGAAAATGATTTCCTTCCCTGAACAAAACCTAGAAACATACAAGAACAGAAAATGAATTTTCCATTCAAAGGCATACCTTCGTTTCTTTTTTTATTGCTTTAAAATGGTTTTGAAATACTGCACTAGATTGCTGCTGGAAAGAAAAAAAGAAAAAAAAAGAAAGAAAGGAAAGGAAGAGTGCAGAAAGTACACTACTTTAGAAGTAGATGGAACTAGTTAGGACCGAAATAAAGAACACTCCCTTTGAGTCTGATAAGTAGGAGGGCTAACCCAGACATTTTGTTTCCTTAATTTTCTCCATATTCAAAAGATTCATTGAGGAGATAATGACAAAAATACTGGATAAAGCTTATGCATTGAGTAAAATAAGGATGAGAAACCTTTGGTCCTCCAGATGTTTTGGATCGCAGTTTCCATAACCTCTTACCAATGATCATTCTGACTAGAGTTTCTGGAGAGTCAGAATTCATCTGTGCCTGCCCAAATGATACGTATAGCTCTACTCTGCCATGCAGCTAAATACATTTTTCATTCTGTCAGTCACTCATATTTCAGAATCTATTTCATAAGTCATATATTATACATAAAATATTCTTAATATAAAATATTAGTTACAGAGAATTAATTGTATATCAAAGCCAGTCACCTTTGGACAATGTGTCGTATCCTTCATGGAGATTTAAAAAGTGTGTCAGGCTGGAGGAAAAAAAAAAATTGGATGAAATGTCTGTGATGAAACAGCTTTCCACAAAATGGCAGCTTCCAGATGTTTGGGACTTCAGTTCTCATCGGCCTCAGCCAGCATGGGCAACAGATAGAGTTTCTGGGATTTGTAGTCTAAAATATCTAGGTAAGATCACAATGGAGACATCTGCTAGAAGGAGCTTGGCACTGATCAATGGGTGCCCTTTCTAGCTCCAGGATTCTTCAGTGCAATCACTCTACCATATCACATCAGCATGGGAGGAAAAAGAGGATTCTTATGTTTGGACTGAACATAGACATGGCCTGAAGATCATTTCATTGCCCATACTTCCTTCATGTCAATACACAGTGACAGATATCAGATGTCATGGTTGCCCCTGAGTGGTCCTTTGTGTGTAATTTTTTGAGTTTGTGGTATCAGTCAAATAAGAGTTTACAGCTAAAGATGTAAACCGGGGTCTTTCTGAGCACTCTTCAGGCACAAAGTGAAGCAGTACATGTAATAATTTTTTCTATGTGCACCAGTCATTGTTTGGCTGTTTGGATATCTCTGAATATCTGCACATATCTATACACAACGAATATCTATACACAACGAATATCTATACACAACGAAAATTGGGATAATGACATCATGTCATACCTAATATCTATTGCTTGTCTCTGAATGGTTTCATTTAGCAGGATTTATGTCAGATCCTTAATGCTACATTATCACAGTTTTATTGTGATATACTTTTGCGATCTTTTGTCACAGGCTTTTAGATTTAGCATATAATATATTTTTTTCCTTCACAGTAGACAGCTTAAGTCCATAGAAGCAGCCGTTTCTAGTCTAAATGTATGTGTGAATGTTCAGGGACTAGTGATGATATCTATACAAAAAGTAGGATCTGCAATTTAAACTCTGCAGAAGCCCATATTTGCCCACTTTTCTGCTTTTTTCCTAAGCTAGTTTGCAAAACCAGTTCCTATGGCTGGTTCCTATTTTTCCTTTTGGCAAATGCTCTACAATATCCACAGGGGATTTATAGTTTAAAAACAAAAGGATGTATATGCTTGTCTAATATTTGTACGTCCTCCTAGGTATATGCTTAGGCATATTGAGAGAGATCCAAATGCAATAAGTGGGGCATACACCTCAGTTTAGGATCTCCTGTTTCTACTTCCTCCTCCTCCTGTTGATCAGGAACAGCAGGAGGAGGTAATGGAACATCACCAAGAGGAAATCCAACATCAGCAACAGGAAGTTGAACAACAGCAGGATAAAGTCCAACAGCAGCAAGACCAACAGTTTGAACAGAATGTCCAGGTGACCCTGGAAAAATCTGCTCATCAAGTAACCCTGGACAAGCCTCAGAGGAGATGAGTTCTGGTGGTTGGGGACTCCTTGCTGAGAGGAACAGAACCAACAATTTGCAACCCTGGCAGGATGAATTGAGAGGTGTGCTATCTCCTTGGGGCCAAAATCAAGGATGTAACGGAAAGGCTAAGAAGACTGGTCAAGCCCACTGGCCGTAACCCCCTGCCTTTTGGTTCACATGGGAACCAATGCACTGCAAGGTGCAGCTTTCAGCACATCACAAAGGATTACAAGGTTATGGGTAGGAAGCTGAAAGACCTTGGACTGCAGGTTGCCATTTCATCTCTCCTCTTTGTTGAAGGACATGGCCCACGAAGGGAGAGAAGAATAGTGGAGGTGAACAACTGGCTCCACAGATGATGCCACTGGGAATGATTTGGGTTTTGGGATCACGGTCTGTATTTCCATGAAGATGGTCTTCTGGCAATGGATGGGCTCCATCTCACAACCATTGGCAGGAATGTTTTTGCTAACAGTCGCGTAAAGTGGATCAAGAGGTCTTTAAACTGAATTCAGCCAGAAAGAGAGACAGTATTATTCAGGGCAAGGATTCTGAGAGTGCTGGGTAAAAAAGCCCAAATGATATAGACAGAGCAGGCCAAGTAGTACTAGAGACCAATAGCGGAAGAAAAAGCAACTTTAGTAAAGGACTTGTGGAAAGGGCACATGGTCTTAAGTGTCTCTACACTATTGCACAGAGCATGGGAAATAAGCAAGATGAACTCAAACTGTTAATACAACAAAGTAAATATGATTCAATAGGCATCACTGAAACCTAGTGGGATGAATCTCATGATTGGAATGTAATAATAGTGTGGTATAGCCTATTTCACAGAAATAGACCAAACAGGAAAGGAAGAGGAGTAGCCATATATGTCAAGGATTTTTTTCACCTGTGAAGAGATACATGACTTAGATCCAGGAAGCCAGGTCGAGAGTATCTGCGTAAGAATTAAGGGAGCGAGAAACAATAGGGATGTTATTGTGGGGTTTACTACAGACCTCCAAGCTAGCCTGGGGACTTGGATGATGCCTTCCTAGAGCAGATGACCACACATGCAAAAAGGAGAGATGCAGTAATAATGGGAGATTTCAACTATCCTGATATATGTTGGCAGTCAAACTCTGCCAAGAGCACAAGGTCTAACAAATTCCTCACTTGCCTTGTAGACAATTTCCTGGTCCAGAAGGTGGAAGAGGTGACAAGGGGATCAACTATTTTAGATCTGATCCTGACCAACAGGGATGGCCTTGTTATTGAGGTGGAAGTGGTGGGATCCTTAGTGGGGGAGAGACCCTGCTGTATTGGAATTTGTCATTCAGTGGGAAGGAGAAGTGAAGTGTAGCCAGACACGCATTCTAGATTTTTAAAAAGCTGATTTCTGTAAATTTAGGGAGCTACTTGCTGAAATTTTGTGGTCAAGAATACTGAAAGAGAAAGGAGTTTATGATGGATGGGAGTTTCTTAAAAGTGAGATACTGAAGGCACAATTTAAAAATGTGCCATTAAGGAGGAAAAATGGCAGGTGTCTAAAGAAACCATCATGGTTGACTAAAGAACACTCACTGAGCTACATGTTAAAAGAAACATGTACAGGAAATGGAAGAATGGTGAAATCACCAAAGAGGAATTCAAGCAAACAGCCAGTATATGTAGGGAGAAGGTCTGAAAAGTTAAAGCACAGAATGAACTCAGGCTTGCCAGAGAGATTAAAAACAATAAAAAGAGCTTTTTAAGATATGCCCGCAAAAAAAGGAAAAACAAGGAAATGATAGGGTTGCTGCCTGGAGAAGATGGCCAAGTACTAACAGAGGAAAGAGAATAGGCAGAACTCGTCAGCACCTTCTTTGCCTCAGTTTTCTCCCCCAAAGGAAAGAAGTACTCAACCTGGGGGGTGGGGAGCTGGTGGGGAAGGGGGGAAATGCAGCACAGAATAGATAAAGAAGTAGTACAGGAATACCTGGCTACACTAGATGAATTCAAGTCTCCAGGGCCAGATGAATTACATCCATGGATATTGAAAGAACTGGCAGAAGTAATTTCAGAACTACTCACAGTAATCTTTGAAAACTCTTGGAGAACAAGAGAAGTCCTAGCAGATTGGAGGAGGGCAAATGTTGTCCCCATCTTCAAAAAGGAAAAAAAAAAGGACCCAAATAATTATCGCTTGGTCAGTCTGATAGCAATACCAGGAAAGATCCTAGAGCAGATCATTAAACAGTCAGTTTGTAATTACTTAGAAAGCAATGCCCTAATCACTAAAAGTCAACATGGATTTCTCAAAAATAAGTCATGCCAGACTAATCTTATCTCTTTTTATGATAGAGTTACAAGCTTGATAGATGAAGGGAAAGCTGTGGACATAACATATCTTGATTTCAGTGAGGCCTTTGACAGAGTTCCCCATGACATTCTTGTAAAGAAGCTAGTAAAAAGCAGGCTAGACAGTGCTACTGTTCGGTGGATTTGTAATTGGTTGATCAACTGAGCCCAAAGGGTGCTTACCAATGGCTGCTTTTCATCCTGGAGAGAAGTGACTAGTGGGGGTGCCACGGGGTTCTGTCCTTGGCCCAGTGCTATTCCACATCTTCATCAATGACTTGGATGAAGGAATAGAGGGCATGTTGATCAAATTTGCAGATGACACCAAACAGGGAGGGGTTGCTAATACTCCAGAGGACAGGATCAAATTTCAAAATGACCTTGACAGATTGGAGAGCTGGGCCAAAGCTAACAAAATGAATTTCAACAGGGAGAAATGTAAGGTCCTACACTAAGGCAATAAAAATGGAATGCACAAATATAGGATGAAGGACATATGCCTGGATAACTGTATGTGGGAAAGGAATCTAGGAGTCTTGATGGACCACAAGCTGAACATGTGATACAATATCCAAGAAAGCCAATGTGATTCTTGGTTGCATCAATAGAAGTATGGTGTCTAGATCAAGGGAAGTAATGATACCACTCTATTCTGCATTAGTTAGACCTCATCTGGAATACTGTGTCCAGTTTTAGGTACCTCAATTCAAGAAGGATATTGACAAGCTGGAGTGTGTCTAGAGGAGGGCAACCAAAATGGTGAAGGGTCTGGAAGCCATGCCTTATGAGGAGTGTCTCAGGGAGCTGGGTATGTTTAGTCTGAAGAAAAGAAGGTTAAGAAGGGACATGATAGCCATGTTTAAATATCTGAAGGGATGTCATGTCGAGGAGTGAGCGGGCTTGTTTTCCCCAGAGACTAGGACAAGGAGCAATGGATTCAAGCTGCAGGGAAGGAGATTCTACCTGAACCTCAGGAAGAACTTCCTAATGGCCAGAGCTGTCCAGAAATGGAATATGCTGCCTCAGAGTGTGGTGGAGTTTTTAAGCAGAGGCTGGATGGCCATCTGTTGGGAGGGCTTTGATGTGGGTTCCTGCATAGCAGGGGTTGAACTGGATGGCCCCTGTGGTCTGTTCCAACTCTATGATTCTAGGAAGCAGCAGACTGACATTTCCACCCCTTCCAGTGAGCAATCTCTAGTGAGAAGGAATTGTTACAGGGATCCTGCTTCTGACTGTGGCACTGGCATTTGCAGATTGGATGGTGTGAAAATATCATGCTTTTGTATCCTGGTTGACAGGAGAACAGACCACTGTTGCTCACAGTGGCTGCTGCCTGGCAAATCAGGATTGGAGAGAGATGCTATTTAATGTGACTAGGTAGCACATGTAGAATTCATAACTAGTTATGTAACTAAGTGGTGCATTCCAGACATTATCTATTGCCCTTTATTAATTTCTTATGGTTTCCCAAAGAATTCAATTGGAAAACTACAGGGGAAAAAATGGAAAAATATTTAATCTGGGGTGAAATGTCTTAATTTTATAGCCTATCATCTAAAGGCAAGCTAACTTATAAAACTTTTTTGTTTCTTTATCACATCTCACCATTCTCATAGCAGAGGCTGAAAAGAACAGAAACAATTTAATCTGATTAAAATAGCACCAAACTAAAATGTTTTAAAGGCATTTAAAACATAATAGAGAAGAAAAAAAGTACGCCATCCTTACTGGAATACTTCTGCAACAGATAGTTAATGGCTAAAAATAAAAACTCAAACATAAGAATTAACAATTTACAAATACTTGATTCCTTGATAATGCCTTTCATATAGAATATGCAAATACAGTCATTCCTCCATATTTGCTAGGGTTAGGGGCACAGGACCACCATGAAAGTGGAAAAACTGTGAACAACTCTAGGTCCTCCCAAACCATATTTAACACACAAAAAAGTATGATCACCGTATTCAACCTACCATGGATTCCTTTGAGGGATCAGGCTTCCTAGCTGGTGGGACTTACTGCCACCTCCATTGTTGCCCCGCACCATTTTAAGAGGGACTTACAAACCTCGTTCACAGATTCTCAGTCTCACAAGGCTTGCAGTCCCTATGAAAAATGGCATAAGGAGGCAGCAGAGGTGACAGCAAATAATCAGTCAATAAAAAATCTGCAAAAGTGAAACCTGCAAATGTGGAGGGCTCACCGTATATGTTTTGTGATTGGTGTGTAGTCTGTGGATAACATCACATGCTTTATTTATTTGTTCTGCTCATACTTTTTTAGTTCCTGTTTGGACTTGTAGCACATTATACTAATCTAGAAAATGATAAATTGATAGTATTACTTTGACATCATTGGAGGGATGTGTGTGTGTCTGTGTGCGTGTAGTACCTCCCTCTTGAATTAGAATTTCATGTCTCCTCCATTCTATGCCCTGCCAGTTTCATGCATCTCACTGGATCATGCTTATGGTGTTCTGTCTTTGGCTACTGGCTGATGCTGCTCTCAGGTAGAAAAAGCAGGATGCAGCATGGACAGAGTAGCATCAGTGAGCATCGTTATCCATGAAGAAGGATATAAGAGCAAAGCCATTTCAGAAGGCTGATTTGCTTTACTTTTTTTTTTTAAAAAAAGAAAATAAGAATAAGAATCCAAATGCTTTTTGTTATTTATGTAGCATCTACACAGATATCCTGGCTTTCTCTAAATTATATTCAGGATCAAAATACACATGCATGAATAAAATAATGAGAAAGTATTAAACAAGACAGTCTAGACTCTGCCTGTCTTCCAACACAAAAGCATATTTAGAAGGGCAGTTTTCAAAAGCTTGCTAAGCTAAATGTCTCTAGCTTCCTTGTAGAAGTGATTGTGTAGCATCACAAAACCCATCTGGAATCATTAATTAGGAGATGAGGAGGAATGTATTGTCCTATAGATATATCCTGTATAGAGAAAAGAAACTGGAGAGAAACATAAAGTTGTCTTTCAAGCAATGAGGTGGTCTGCTTACCTTGGGGATTTTACAAAAGCCCTAGGAGCGATCATTATAAAATATTAGAAAAGCCTTATAAGCCTGTCAAAAATCCACCAGTGTGTGCTTGGCTTTTCTCAAAAATCCACTTTCCTTCCCAAACAGACACCCAACAGAAAGAATAAAAGGAAAATAGCCTGTCATTCTAATAAGGATGTTGGGAGTCATGTCTGAGATCCCCACCCCTATTCTGAGCAGAATCATCTGTCCATCAAGACAATAAAAAGGAGTTGGGGGAGGGCAAGACAACTTTGCAGGTTTTTACTACAGTGTTCTCATCTTATTTATCACCAAGTTTCATGCCTGAAATAAAGCAATAGAGGAGCATACCCACTGCTATTTTTAGTAATTAGACATTTAAATACATAGACATCATTTGCATATCTTCACAGTAAATGGACTTTCTATAAGTTATAATTACCTGAAATTTTTGTCTATTGGTATGCAAAATCGACATCTTAATTCTTGCAAAATGTTGAACAAAAAATTCAGATTGGAATTCAGAATCATAGTTACAAATGTATAACTTAGAGTGATGTATCTGTAACTAATTTCTATTCACGATCCCTACATTTTCACAATCATGCCTTTAGTGTAGGGAATACATTGTTGTTGTTGTGTGCGTTCAAGTAATTTCTGATTTATGGCAACCCTAAGATGAACCTATCACAGGGTTGTCCTGGCAAGATCTGTTCAGAGGGGTTTGCCCTTGCTGTCCTCTGAGGATGAAACAGTTTGAGTTGCTCAAGGTCACCCAGTGGGTTTCCATGGCCAAGCGAAGATTTGAACTCTGGTTTCCAGAGACCTACTCTGACACCAAAACCATTACACCATACTGGCTCAGCATCAAAGTTCCTCATAGAATTTCTTCTTTGTCCTTGACTGTGATTCACAAGCATTTGTGAGACAGTGGTGAAAGCAAGCATGGTGTAGTGGGTTTAATGTTGAACTAGGACTCTGGAAGACCAATATTTGAATGCCTACTTAACCATAGAAACCTAATGGGTGATTTTGGCAAGTCAAAGTCTCTCAGTCTCTGAGGATGGCAATAGCAAATCCCTTCAGAACAATCTCGCTAAGAAAACAATGTGACACATTTACTTTAAGGTGACCATAAGTTGGAAATGACGTGAAGGCACACAGCAACAAATTTTAAACTTAACTAACAATGAACCCAAGATCCCCCCCCCCCGCTTTTTAATCTCACACAAACATGCATGCAATGGTTGCATTCATTTTAATTCAGAAAATTCCCTATTTCTTAAACCTTTAATGTGACATGTACTATGATCTGGATTTTAATTGTGGTCTTAATGCCTAAAATGCTCCATAATGCATCTTCTATAAATGATTTTTCCCCCAATTATAGGCAACACAATATAGAATTCTCACTGATACCTGAATCATTTGACAAAATACTGCTTAAAATGATGTGGTTCTTATATAACTTTAGGATGTGAAGGCAATGCGACTGAGACATCTGTCACCCTATTGATTATTAGGGTTTATTTGTCTCATCTGGCTAGCTTTAGGAAATTAATTGGGGAAAAAACCATTTATTTCTCATTTTTTAAAAGAAAAAAATAGTATCCAATGTTAATGCTTTCCCGAGCCGAACGGGAGTAAGAAAAAGAAGAAGGCACCTCTGCCTCTGGCTCTGCCTCTGACCTCAGTTGTTTAATGGTAGGAATTTCTTCCAGATGGAATACTGAGCAGTGTGGAATTATATACTTTGCTTTTCCATGGGTCACTTTGCTACGTACCTGTGTGGAGAGGGCATCTATAGTGTATTGGAACTAAGGCCATTTCCACACTACACCATTATAGTGCTATTATTCCAGTTTCAACTTCCTATGGAATGCTGGGGTTTGCCATTTAGGGAGGGGCATTGAGAATTCTCGGCCAGAGAGCTTTTGGCCTCAGTAAACCACAAACTCCAGAATTCCACAGGAAGTTGAAAATGGAATGATAGCATTATAACAGTGTAGTGTAGAAATGACCTAGGTCTGCACTTATTATATGTGTATGTATATAGAAATAATCTGCCTTATGAGAATCAGTTATGTGGTACTATTTTGTAATGGAGTTTAGGCATAACCTGCCTTTTCCCCTGAGGTGTGACTCAGAAGTAGCTTACAAAATAAAAAGAAATAGAAGTATAAAAACAATGGATATAAGCATAATTATTTTTAAAATGCAGTTGAACTGCTTCTACAATTGAAAATCATTTAAAAAATATACATTAAAGAAACCCAAAGGTTTTAAATAGTAAAGCACACTAAAGCTCTTTCCTTGTAAAACAGTCAATTTCCAAAATTTGTAGAAATAAAAAAGTCTTTACTTGCTGACAGAAGGACAGCAAAGAAGGGTGTTCCAGGGCCTGGAAGCAACCACTAAAAAGATTCTCTTTTGCTTTCCCACCAAATATGTCCAGGAGGATGGTGGGACTGAAAGTAATGTCCCTGTCAAAGATCTCAGTGCTTGGACAGGCATGTGCCATATAGGGCTTTACAGGTGATCACCAATAAATAAAACAGTGCACAGGCAAAAACAAACAGGTAGACAGTGTTGCTGTCATAAAACAGGAATTTTATGCTCCTTATAACCAGTTATAGTTAACATTAGGGCTGCAGTTCTTTGGAGCAAGTGAAGCTTTCAAACATTGCTCAATGGCAGCTCCCCACAGAGAACAATAGAGTAATCCAAATAGGATATATGTGTCACCATTCCCAAGTCAGGCATCTCCAGCAACAGGTCTGGCTAGTAAATAGCTTTGACTGTGCAAATGCATCTTGACCAGAAATAGCATATATGTTCAGGGTTGAATCCAGGAATATATCCACTGTGAAACTGAATCTTCAGATGGGGTGTAGCTCCACCCAATACAGGTTGAATCACTATTTCCTGATATGCCCATACAATGACTAGGAGCACCTCTGTCTCAATCTGTTCACCTGAATCCAGTTGATCACTGCTGAGGGACACCACTTTGGAACCAAAATAATTTCAGTGAATTGAGGTAGAAAGGAAAAATAGAATTGAGTGTCATCACCATAGCGTTGGCGGTGAACCCCTAAATTCCCAGCAATTTCATGGAAATGTTAAAGAACATGAGGTATAGAAGACAGTCCTGCACAATCCTACAAGCCAATGGCCAAGATGTGGAACAGGAATCCTTTGGTACCACCTTTTGGGCTCATTCTGGGCTCAGTCACTAGAGCCATCTGTTCATCACCTGGCACGGTGTGCAGGGCTAGCAGGAGGCCATTTACAGTCAATAACATTTGCATGTTCAGAGTGGAGCAGAAATGTAGTCAAGAATCAGTCCATAGGCCCAGGAGTCTGATGGACATCATGGTCAGAAAGTCTGGGGTCAGAAAATCCAGGCAGACAATGAGCAGGGAATCTAGAGTACACAAAGCAAGGGCCAGCAAACACATGAGCTGTTTCTGGTGTCAAGTCACCACACTCTTCCTTCCTTCCTGGAGTCAGCTGGCTCTTATCCCAGCCTGATTAGCTCCTAGTGTGCTTGTGTCTGCTTGTCCTCCTTTGAGGCTTCTGTTCACCTGGAGAAGCTGAGTCTTGGCCCATGACACTTTCTAGGAATGAATAGATTCAACATAAAACACTGCTATCCTCAAGTTCTATCCCAGTGAAGCTGGACATAGGGATACTGTGGTCAATAGCAACAAAAGCTGTCAAGAAATCCACCAGACCGAACAGTACACTATTCAGTATATATTCAGATAGGGAACCATTGTGGTATAGTGGTTTGAACATGGGACTAGGACTTGAATCCCTGCTTGGTTATGGAAACCCACCAGGTAACTTTGGACAAATTGCACTCTCTTAGCCTCAGAATGGCAAACATCTCTTGAAGAAATTTTGCCAAGAAAATCTTATGACAGGTTTGCCTTATGGACACTATAAGTTAGAAATGACATAACAACATGGATTCATATCCTGAAGGCTAAAAAATGGTTCTTATGTACATTTCTTCAGAACCTCCCTTAGTCACTCCTTTATCAGGAGAAAACCCTAAGATTGCTGTGTGTATTTTGTGGCCAACAGGGAAACTCTGACCCTTTCTAAGTGAGTTTTCCTATGAGACAATAAAAGTGCTTTCCACTAAATCAAGCAGAAACACAATTTCCTTTACAAAAAGAAAGATCCCCTCCATGACACAGATAACTTAGACTCCTGCTATCTAATAATAATAACTTTTTCAGGGTAACTGCCACAAAATATTGTGATAGATACTGTATTAAGAAGAAATTAGTCTTAGGGTTACTTATTACATAAGTCTAGTCTGCAAATTTCCTCTTTGGCCCTTTCTGCTACTCACCTTTTTGTGGAGCTGGGGTGCAGGGATTGTGCGAGCAGCCTCTTCCGAGAGGCTCTCGCGTCCCGGTTCCTTCAGCTCCGCAGCTGCTGCCTGCTTGCGCAAGAGCCCCTGCGCTGGGGCAGGAAGTGCGAGTGCTGTAGCTCTGGAGCTCCGCATGCACAGCAAGTATGCATGGGGCCCCGGAGCGATGTGCAATTGCACACCATTTTTGGCTCACAGCCGAAAATGAAATAGTGAGTGGTCGGTGCCTGCCAGCCCCTGAAGTGTTGCAGGACTGTGAGTGCATTGTGTGGACTGCTCCTTGTAGTTGTGCAATGCTCCAGGGGCCCTTTCACATGGCAAATGCCGTGCAAAAAGGGCCTTAGTGTGCATAAAATTAACAGGGAATAGGGGCCATATGACCTGTGATAACATTGCAGGGAAACAGAGGGAGTCAGAAGAAGTAGAAGTATACTGCTTTCCACCATTTTCCTGCTTTCTCAGAGGCTAGACCACAAAGCTTCTCATGTTATCATGGAGGCAGGACATATTGCACGTACTGTGTTCCTAGACCATTGCAAGTTTCCATAAATGAGGTTTCGAGTGAGGTCATAAAAGACTTTATCTCATATGCCTCAGTTTCTTTCTCAACAGATAAGTCACACGGATGGTTTACAGTGGCACAGAAGACAATAAGGCAGGGGGAAGGGTTTGCTTTGTCTACTGGAATGATGGGTTGGTAAGGAATCTTGTGCCCATAAGCACATGCCAAGGCTCCGTTCCAGAAGCAGGAAAGAATGGGTGAGTAGAGAAGCCTCACTTTGGCACTTTTTTTATCCCCCTTTGCCTCACTATGGCCTTTTCCACACGGGTTTAAAGATACGGTGCACAGTGTCCTCCAGAGAGGACGTCTACACCTGGGAGCGGACTGGGTCAGACCTACTTTGTGTAGTTCCGCAACTCAGCCTGCTCCTGAACAACCCAAAGTGATCGTCCAGCATGCTTTTGAAAGACCGCTTAAAACAGGTCTTTCAAAAGCATGGAGCATGCCGCTCCGGTGCAGATTTGCAGGCTCGCACCAGTGCAAGCCTGCAGATTTGCCGTGGGTGGGCTTTAGGCTGGTGAGCTTCACCAGTTGGTGGAGAGCCTCCACCAACCGGAAGCCGCCATTTTCATCCCCAGAGCAGTGCGGAGTGCGGCCATGCACTGCTCTGGACCAGCCTGGACCCACGGGTGGAGCACAAAGTTCCGGTGAGTACCGCCACGGGGCGGTTCCTTCGCCCCATGCAGAAAAGGCCTATGAGTCTAGTCCCATGTCAGCCCTTTGGTAAAGACTTGGCCCACACCAAAGAGTTTAACTCACTGGTAACAACAAGAACAACAACATTATTTTTTACTCGCCACTTCCCATGGATTGAGGTGAGGTACATCATAAACAAAAATACAGCTAAAACACATAAAGCCATTTAAAATACACTCATGCATAATTCAGAGTTAAAAATTGACTAAGTAGGTCTGCTGGAAGAGATAGGTCTTTAGAACCTTTTAAAATTCAGACAGCATGTTTTGCTGTTGAATCTCTTCCAGCAGGCCATTCCACAGTCTAGGGGCAGGCAGTGCAAAGATCCTCTGGGTGACTGTTGCCAGTGTAGTCTTGGTTGGTTCAAGTAAATGGCCCCCAGAGGACTTGAGTGCGTGGGGCAGATTGTATGGGAAGAGGAAACCGTAAAGGTAACTTGGACCCAAACCATGTAGGGCTTTAAAGGTAATAATGAACACTTTGCACTTTGGTAGAGCCCAGAAAGCCTTGCAGTTGCTGCCATAATAGAGGCCATGTTCCAGAAGGGGCAAATGCAACAGATAGACACCTTGTTGGTCTAAAAGAAGTATACAGATAAAGATTATAATAAATAATAATAGGGCTTGATTTGCACCAGGCCATTGACCTCAATGTAGGACCTTGAACATCACCTTTAATTCCTTCCCTTACAATGGTCAGTTTGTTAAGCAAAAGGTATTTTTCTATTATTGATGTATGTATGCATGTATGTATGTATGTATGTATGCATGTATGCCTGTGTTGCATTTCTGTTCTACCTTTCCTCTTTAAAAAAAGTGATTGAAGCAGTTAACAAAATAATTAAAAACAGTGGCCAGTATTCTATATCACCTCCTCAGTAATCTCTCCTGGCCTGACATTCTCCTCCACCCCAAACCTTCATTCACTCACTCTCTGATTGCCACCAAAATGGACCTCCTTCTCCTCATGCAACTGATGCCTGGTAAAGGAGTGGGGAGGTTGTGATTGTGACAATAGCAACTGTGAATACAGAATAGTTCCATATTTACAATCACTGCTTAGTCATGATTGTGGCACTATTGCCATGATTGTAACTAAGGAGCTGATGTAGAAATAATCATTATAAACGATAAATAGATTGACATTGTTAATATGTATAACAGTAATATACTACTAGTGTTATCATCATCAACATCACCACCATCACCACCACCACTACTGCCATCATATCTTTTCTCAAAATTGTGAGCCATGCAGGTTACAAAACAGAAGGCCCAAGCTTCCATGTAAGCATCTGCCTTCTAGATAAACAGTGGGCATTTGCCTCTGTATCTTCCCCTCAGAAAGCCTGAGAACCATGTTATCAAGTTTTCTCCTAATCAAGGCTCAAAGTGATCATTTTGCTTACCTAATACCTAACTTTCTTCCACAAAAACAATATCTTTGGACAACTCCTTGGAATCTTGTTTGGTTTATTGTCTGTAGATGGTTCTTGTGGGACACTAAGGTACTTAACAGAATCACCAGTACAATTTTCTTCCAAGAAAGATTATATTTCAACTGACTAATAGGTCTGATTGCTGGCAAAGCCAAGCAAAAATCAAAGATACTTCTTCATTTTTGGTTAAACTGTGCTTTGGTAAAGGAGTGGAAGTGACGTGAGAGATACTGAAATTCTATTTCAGTCTGTGATGGGTCAGACAATTGATCCTCGGCTAGGTCTCTTAAAATGTTTTGAGAACTATTTTCAATTATCTGATAAATTCTTATTGCAAAATGTACTGGTAGAAGTAGTTGTTTCCTTGCCTAGACATTGGAAATAATAAGAAAAAATATGTGGAACAGAGTAAAGACTACTACTGTACTTATTGGTATACAGCTCTTTTTGAGGAGAAGACATTAGGTTTTTGTTACAGCAGGATTGACACCATCTTAGTTGACATGTTCCCCACATCCACAACTCATATCACTATCGTACAGATAAACCCACAATATCTTGATTATAGGGGACCACAGACAGAGAGCAGGATCAAACAGGATACACTCTGCAAGAGGTGCCAGATTGATTGAAAGAATAGGTATCAATAGAGCAATCTGCAGTGCTCTGGCATATGCTTTAAGCCAAATCTGTTTTGCTGGAGTGTTAAATGAATACCGGGCCCATTCAATCAAGGTGGTTCTTACTGTTGCAACTCAGGAGAGTTCAGCTCATGTCTCAAGGCATTGTGATTTTGATATACCATTTGCAAGAGGCCCGTCCTTTAAAAAAATATTGGTATTTTCAGTAAAGATTGTTTGAGTATTAAATGACTTTTCAACTCTCTGTAGAAATTAAATGCTACCATGAGCTGTCAGGAAAGCATTCATTGGAACCTTAAAGTCAAGTGAATAATTTCTGGGAATTCACAGTATTTTGGTGTTGTTTCCATTTCATAATGGGAAACACTCCATGTGGGAGATGTAACATTATACAAAAGGGGAAAAAAAGCTGGTTTGGAAGGTTTGGAAGACTTTGAGAAATTCAGAAAGAACAAATGCAACTCAATACAGGTTTACTGATCTGGTGGCTAACCCTAAGAGATTTGGACCAGCTGCCCCTTATAAAAGAGAAAATAAGAAAAACAACATGGCATTTTAATCATAGTGCTATGAAACATCTTGGCCCGGAAACCTCTCTTAACACATACTAATGGACTTAGATTTTTGAATCCCTCATTCAGTGTAGCTCCTTCATCACAACTGTTAGGGTCTCTGGCTTGTCTACAGCCCTTTGGAGGCATGATGTAACATTACAGGATGTTATAGCAGGAGTTTCCTAAATTCTTGTTTTTCCAGAAAACTAACAGTCTGGAAAGAAGGATGTCCTCTCTCTAAAGCAAAAGTACATTAAATAGAGTTGGGTGTACACCTGAGTTCTAGACAGAACCAAATTGTTATGTGAACTACTACAGAAGAAATGGATGAGGGCTGTGTAACTTGTGTAGACCTGAATCACTAACTTAAAGGCACGGCCCCAGTCCCTCTTGGGAATGTATAGAACTTGGACCTGTGAGTTCTATGGCTCATTTAAGCTATCATATATTTGCCTCTTTGCTTGATTGCATTTGCACAAATAAAACAATATTAGGAAAAGAATATAAGCCGGTGATGAGTCTATTTTAATTGCTTTCAGTCAAAAGACATTTTCACAAGTACCATTACAGAAAACATTACAAACCATAATGTAACACTTCTGAATATTGTTAATATGGAATACTTAACAAAAGAGCCCATTTTAAATCACACTGAAGCTACTGTAGATTTTACAGCTGAATTGTACACGTAGAAAATGCACACTGAAAATGTGAAAATAGCCAATAGCCTCACAGGCTTTGTTCCATTGTATATCTTTGATTAGAAGTATAGTGATGGTAGAAATACCCTTTTGGCAGTTTATTGCATGTCTGTAATGGACAATGACCCTAAACATTCTTTAAAGTACCTTTTTTTTCTTCATGGTGCATTTGCTGTAATTAAAAAGAAATTTGTGCAGAATGTTGGGGAAAGGAAAAGGTGATAAAAAGATGAAAGAATTAATTTGGGAACAAATAACTTTACTCAATGAAAATGTTAATGAGTTCTTATTTTAGTGAAATTTACCTGGAAGTTCTAGTACAATTAACAGTCGTATACATGCAACTAATTAAAAATGAATCAACACAGTCTAACTGAAATTATATCTGCGGGACTGAATATGAGATAGTGTTCTGGACTGATGACTTCAGGTTGTAGTAATCAAATTGTTTCGGGGCAGTATAATTCTGGCATTTAGTTTTTAATCAAGTTTCAAGACATCGTTTTGTTACAGACTGAACTTCTGGGTGAATCCAGACTATTAGGGAAACGGAAGCTACAGCAAGACCCATAGTTCAGTAGCAGAATGCATGCTTCTACAATTTCCAGTATACCCAGTATATATATTGCCAATAATGTGGCCCATGTGGACCCCTCAGAATTCTGAGAACTCCATCACTGTTTTGGAGGAGCGGTAGGAAAACTGTACTCCAGGAGGTATTCTTCTTGTCCTCCAAAAAGGAATGCACAGACTTGTTTTACTGAAAATGAGTGTTTAAAGTTTGTTGTTGCTGTTGTTGTTATTTTAATAAGACAGAAACAAACTTCTGGTTTATAAAGTGAAGAGGGAAGCCCTTATATTTTGTGGCAAGTGTGGCTTGTAGAAGGTCCCAATGATGGAAATGGGATTGGTTCACAGATACAGCAATGCTGCATGTTACAGTGCTAAAGGGTCTCAGAAAGCAGAGTTGAAACACTACTAGTCGTAATTGACAATTTTGGGCTATCACAGAACATGGAAAGCCTTTGTTTTGAACTACCAGTTCCATTTACACAGCTAAGTTCTCAAAACAGCAATAAGGGATACATTTATAACAGCTTCAAGAATGTTGTTTGCCTGAACACGGAAGTGGGCTGATATATTAATGGCAGAAGAATGGGTTGATCTTGGCCAAATTGCAAAACTGATGAGGATTTTAAAAGATAGATCAATTGAAGATTTCTTTTTAAACGACTATTTATGGGTTTTTTGAACAATAAGAAAACTAATGATGTAATAATCTGTGGTTATGATTATTAGTAATTCTAGTAAGCTGAATGTATTTAGGCCTGTAATGGTAAAATAAGATCAGGGATATTAATTCAATTTTTCTTTCTCATTACAATTAGTACGTGGAATGGTGGTGGTGGTTAGAATTCTTTTATACATTCATCAATGTTGAGTAGTATAGTGTATGTGTTAAACATGTGGTGAGCCTTTTAGTAATGGTTGCGTTATTACATGTTTTTGTTTTTGTTTAGTCTGCAATAGTTTTGTTTAGCTTTAGTCAATTAGTTATACATTCATACTGTCTGCATGTGATTTGCTTCTTTTCTTCTGCCCCCACCCCACAGTAATGGATTGGTTTTTTTGTGTCTTCTGTTAAAACTAAAAAGCAGCAGTAAGGTAGAGTTAAAATTCATGATATGTTGGGTTCACAATGCAGAAGCAGCTCTGAACAGCTTATGTTCTACCTAAATACCGAACGAAAGTATTGATTTCAGTTTACTTAGCCATGTGTCTCTCTTTAAGATTAACACACTGGCCCCATTCATAAATTACATGATGTACACATTTCTTTCATTCTGAAAGGCCTACAGTTCAAAATATAGATTTTTTTTTTGGAGGGGGGATCTTTTCCAGTCTATATAAAAAGAAAAGTTTAGGAGACACATTTTAAATTGGGAACACCTGGCAGTCTTACTTTCATCAGTCCCACTTACCATAGTCAGTGGTAGGAGACTGTGGATGATGTGGCCTAGGGAACTAATGAGCTTTGATACAAGGTGACATCATCAATGGATGCAGTTTGTATCAGTGAAAAAGGATGGGGATGGGAGGAATCAGTGAAAGAACCATTACAGAAAAAGAGGTTTTTTCCCCCATGATGCTAGAAAAGATGTGCACATGTGTGTTCACCCACTTCTCATTATAGAGCTATTAAAAGGCTATTTTTGAGTCATATTTCTTCAGTCACCTCACCTTGAGGACTTTCTAAAATGCCTTACTACTAAGCAGAAATTATACATTTGTTAGTTGTTTGTGAATATCATTCCAACTGCAATCACTCACGTAACCATGCAGTATCACAAGATAATCCATTATTCCCCACACAGCTTTCGGAACATTCCTTATATTCCAGACTGGTTACAGGCTTGAAATCATTTATTTTAGGGCTCATCTTTCAAACTACTGCCCTTTCAGTGTATTATATCTCTTCTGGGTTATTTTAGGATGAAAAATACTCCATATATATTTTCTTAAGTAGTATCTTTCCTGTTGCATATACAACCACTTCTAGTGATTTACAGTATCACTCTGCTGTCCTTTTTCAGCCAGAGTGGCCATAACTCAATTGACCAACTCAGTTGGTTGATGGGGGACAAAGGCAGGAGGAAAGATGTTGCCTAAAGCCAAGGTGAATAGCTATCCATATGAATGGTGAAAGGACTTATAGCACAGAGTGGTGCAACTGAGTGTTTATTTATAGCAGAGATTGATTTCACACTTGAGGATTTTTTTTTGTGTGTGTGCATGTGCAGGTGTGATTAAAAAAAAAGAACATAATGAACTGCAGTGGGAAATCAGAGCCCATTTATGCTGCTCAGTGCATTGTGTATCTGTTGTGGGTACAGAATTCTTTGAGCCTGAAGCAGTAGTAAAATAAAGAATGGGAAGACAGAGGAGATTTAAATAGATAATAAAGTGGGCCCTTTAGTACCCAAAACTGTAGTATCATCTCATCATTTTCTTGTTGGTAAGAAAATTCCAACTAACAGAAGAAGCTGAACTAAAAATGTACCAGCAATAGGAGGTTAGGATTAGGCAAAAAGATCCACTGTGGCCAGAAATCTTTTTTCTGCTGGCATATTTGTGCTTCTTGTAGCAGAACCCTCTTCTGGCAACTGCTTCCAAAAAAAAGGAAAAAAAAAGAAAGCAAACTGCTAGGAGAATTGCTCTGCTATTTAAGAAACACCAGCAGAAGAAGCAAAATAGAGGAGCATTTTGCTCCAGCACTGAGAATTTGCACAAGCCTCCCCTCCCCATTTCTTTCTATTTTGCCTTGACATGAGCTCTGTGTGCTTGGACAAAGTGCATAGAAATGACAGGTGGATTTCCAAAGGGGGGAAAGGAAAGCTTGCATGAGCCTTCCACCCCACTCCCATTCAATTCCCTTTTGCAGGGCAATGGGAAGGGGGGAGTCCCAGAAGGGAATGGGAAGGGCAGTGGGTGAAGTTATTTATGCTTTTTTCCACTTTCATAAGGATTCTGTCTTGAACCCTCACAAAAGTGGAGGAAGCACTTTCATCAGATGCATGAAGTGCCTAGGAGCTAACTTTTATAGCTGTGAATAAGCTCGTTGTATGCATCAATAGCAATAGAAATGCAAAACTTCTGGGTATGGTGATGAGTTCACAAGTTCAGTTTTAATAATGGTCATTGGGGGACAAAGATAGGAGCCAAGGTGACTAGATAACTGTATGAATGGTAGAAGGAGTTATTGGAATGTAGTGTGATGATTGCTGGGAACCAGAAAGGAGATGTGATATGAGCATTCTCCAAACCTCCTTTCCCTTCTGCTTTGCATGGGAATAGGAAGGAGAGAACTCCAGAGGAGGGAAAGGATGGCTCATGTGAACTTTCCCCCAGCAACACTTCTCTTCCATTTTGCCTCGGTGCAAGTTCTTTGTGCTGGGGCAAAATGCATGGGAAAGAGAAGAGGAGAATTGGCAGGTGAGACACACACTTGCAAATAATCAAATTTGTCAACTTCAAACTTGTGAATGTGGAGGGAGGACTGTACTTAAATCTACAAAAGCTCATGCTGCCAACTTCTTTCTCTCAGGCCCTTTCCGCACCGGCCTATTAAAATGGTGCAGAGCGACCTCCGATGTAGGTCTTCTGCACCGTGGAGTGGACTGGGGCAGACTACTTTTCATAGGTCCGCACCTCAGTCCGCTCTGGAGTGACCGGAACTGGTTGCGCAGCATGCTTTTTAAAAACCTCTTTTAAGAGGTTTTTAAAAAGCACAGAGCACGTGACCCCGTGTCGCTCCGTTGCTGCGCTCTGGTGCAGATTTGTAGGCGTGCACTAGTGCATGCCTGCAGATCTGCTGGGGGTGGGCTTTAGGCTGGCAAGCTTCTTCGATTGGTGGAGAGCCTCCACCAACTGGAAGCCGCCATTTTGGACGCCGGAGCAGTGCGGAGCAACGAGCTCGCACTGCTCCTTGTCCTGGTGGACTCGTCTGGATGCTAAAGAAGTCCGGTGAGTCCTGTTTTTGTGTGGTTCCTTTCCCATGTGCGGAAAGGGCCCCAGTTAGTCTCAAAGGTGCTAAGAGACTCTTTTGCATACTGATCCAAACTAACACAGCTACGTCTTGGAATTTTACCAAAACAGATGACACTGTTAATAATTTCCAGACTATGATAATTTGGACATGTTCAAACTTCAGGATTAACCACCTCTCAGTGTTACAGCACTTGGGTTGGAACCAGACTTAATGATGCTTAAAGTGGACTCATTGAAATCAATGGAGAAAATTAATTGTGAGTTTAAGTCCTATTAATTTCAGGGGCTTTTATTCTAAGCATGACTCAATTGGATCCAGTTCTTGGCTGGGTCTGGAAAAGGGGAAAAATAGTTAGAACTACCTGAAGCCTTTTATTAGGTTCCTTTTGCAAAAATGTGAGAGAAACTTTTCTAGACAGATTTGCAAATGCGAAGATATAAAACATAGTGGTTTATACCAATTCATTTTCTGTGACATTAACAACATTGTGCAACAAACAATGTCATTCACCATGTATATTGTAATGCATACAAATGACCCTTTAATGACTTCTTCTAAAGTTCTTGCAGTGTAGGGCTAACTGGAATATAAAAGGAAATCATGCATAGACAACATAATAGATTAATCATTAGAGCTGGGTGAATCATTGCTCTATGAAAAAAGTTATCTGTATTAGTGTGCCCTATACTGCAATGGATGAGCACTATGTTGATGCAAATTAGTGGCTGAAGATTCTTTTTGGGGGAAAAAGTGTAGTTTTAAATCTTTTCTTTACAAACCAAAAGGAAAATAATAAGGAAACAAACAGAATCATTGCCCTTTTAACTAATGTTAAGCTGTCCTGTCTTCAAGAAAGTCTTATTTAAAAGGGGTTACAGAAGCTGTTCCTAGAGCAAGGGTTCGCTGCAGTACACAGATCTACTGTGCTTCCTTGTCATATACAAAGACATCAGAGACCCAGAGTCCAGAATGTGCAGGTTATTCCCCATTACATGTCTAGATATTTCAGCTCCTTTAAATGATACTTTATGACCCAAAGCATTGTGGGAAATTAAAATGTCAATCCTTTGTTGATGCTGGCATTCTAATATCCCACCAAACCTTGGAATGATACTTTACACAATCATTCTGACTACTTAAAATTGTGGTCAGGATCAAATGGTGTACTCCCACTGCTTCTGCCAGAATCAGCAATTGCTCTGTCTCCAGTAACCCTCCATGCACCTATAAATCTGTTTAGGAGGACTGTAAAACCCTCTGTACTAGTTTTTTGACCCTGTGGGAAGCTGCAGCAGGAGGAAAGGAGTACAAACTTGGATAGTTTTAGCTGCTGAGTACTCCTTTTGTCTGTGGCTCTTACTCTACCTGTTTAGGCAAGCCTTCTGAGGTCCAGTAGTACAGGGGTACGCACTTGTCATGATGGACCTTGCTAAAAGTGCTTTCCCAGATCTGGAGTCAGCACCTCTTGATGTCCCTTCTTAACACGGTGGCCATCGGGAAATGTTGAACTTATCCATATTTTTCATTCTCCCAGAGGGCCCTGATACTGACTGCTCCATGTGTTGAGCTATGAACTCTAGACAGATATCAGTGGATGGCTGAAGTTGCAAATAAAATACAACTAAAAAAACAACAACGAACTAACATGAGGATAGATGGAAACTATGTTTGCTTGATTTTTTTAATATAAGATCATTCCAAATTTCACAATTTCCTTGGTGAAAATAATAATAATAATAATAATAATAATAATAATAATAATAATAATAATTCATTTTTTTAAAGAGAATGTGTGACAAAGCAAAACTAACAGATTCACCTATTCAGGCTTCAGCATTTAGCTTTTAAAAGTTTGCCTTTCAGTTTGTGATTATTCAGCTATGTTTGTTGTGCTGAATGAGGCAAAATCTATTAAATCTGGCCAGTGCTAATATTTGGGTTTTAAAAAAAAAAAAAGAACTGTGCAAATGTTGTCATAAATTTGTTGGAAAGAAGTTTGTTATAAAAGCAAAATAGAATAGGGGAGAAAGTGAAACTGACAAAATTAAAAGTGCTCTGCCAATGAGTGTAGGGAATGTAGAAACAGCCCATCCCAACCCACAACCTCTGTTCAAAGGTTTATATTATCACATCAGGATTAGATTTTGTTTCTTTATTCTGTAGTGCTTTCTCAGTCCTCATGTGCACACTGATAATGTAAAAGTGAATGATTTAAAAGGCAGCCCTTGATATTTTTCTGCCCTTCCTTGTAATGAAAGGTGCTACACCTTATCATGATTTAATGGGATGCTTCCCAAATTCCTGACCACTGTCTTGGATTCTAAAGGTTCCTAGTCATCCTCATGTTGCATCCAATATCAGAGATACTATGCTTCTGGACCAGTTGTTGGATATTGTTCTTTTATAACAAAAAATATGGATTGCCCTGTGGTATTGTTGGAGTAAAGATGAACTTAACTGAGAGTATTACAGGACCAATGAAAATGAAAACTTCTTCCTTGCTTCAGTGAGGAAATCAGAAACTAGTGTTAGCCCACTTCACACTAACAATACAGGAACCCCTTAACCCTTAGAAATTTGCTGGATATATTTAAGATCTTTTGGCTTCAATTGTGTTTTCAATGTTCCTCTTGAAAAACCTTCCATGCCTCATTACACATTGTGTTTCACTTTCAGTAAAGTTGCAGAGGCAGCTTTGCACCAAATCTTTGTGCTACAAAGAAAATAAAAATACATGTACAGAGAGAGGAAGATTCAGGGTCAAATGTACCTTCTCTGCAATTTTTTTCTTACGCTGTAAGATCTTCTCAGAAATACTTTCCTCAGTATTCAGAATACAGATTTGTAAATGCCTATGTTTACCTTCCTACAGAGTTAGTGTGGTGTAGCAGTTTGAGCATTGAACTATGATCCTGGAGACAAGCATTCGATTCTCTGCTTAGCCATGGAAACCCACTGGATGACCTTGGGTGCATCATATATTCTCAGCCCCAGAAAATGCTGCCATAGGTTTTCCTTAGGGTCACCATAAGTTACAAATGACTTAAAGATATGCAACAACAAACAACAAAACTTCCAATGACCAATCACAAAAGAAAGTACACTAATTGTGGAAAGCACGAGGAGGACAATGACATAGCATGATGTCCTATGACAAACAAATACCTTTCATCACTTCCGGAAACACGTTTCTAAGAACATCTTGCCCATATTGTTGAGTCTGTTGTTCCAAGTCCACAAAGAGGTGGTGGACTTGCAGGGAGACTAGAGCAAGACACTTCTCTTTTAAACCCTAAATGCCTTCATTAAGCAGCAAATACAAACATAACAAAATCTCACTCAGTACTTACTCCTTCATCCTTTGCAATTAGGTAATCATGTTCCTGTCTGAGCACTGAAGCTCCCGTTTATTTTAGTCTGCAATGGTGTATATGTAGTTATGTGTCTGATTGCAATTAGATTTCAAACAAATTATATCTTGATTTAGGAGGGATTTTTTTAAAAAAATTCAAGTTAACAACAATAAGAAATATTGGACTTTGAAGAGAGGGCCATGATTAAGATGTTTTGATGTTGCATTTATGGGCAATTAACTATGCCCATTTTACTTTATTTCATCCAGAAAGTTTTTTTCCTGACATAATCAGTACAACTACATAACTTTATGGCATGTCACCTGATGCTAGAAGTGACAAAAATGAATAATTAGACATTGCAATTAATCAAAATGCTTTAGAATAGATAATGTAGCTCCTGGCAGCTTGTGATCTTTCTCTGTAATATTGAGTTTTAGTCTTTGAATTTTGTATCACTCACTTCATCAGCTGCCAATTGAAAAATAGTATGGAAATGTTCTGAAGGCCAAAGGATAGGTATCTTAAAAAAGAAAAAAAAACCCACACATTAATTTCAGAGAAGAAACCTGAAGACCAGAAGCCTCTTTACTTTTTCAGGAAAAAGAGTAAAATGAATGAAGCGTAAAAAGGAATATTGACCTTGTGACTTGTCTGTGGGACACAAGAGTCCAGTGGCTTTTAATTCAACTCCTGGTACTATTGGCTGCATTGGCATCTAATCACAGATCTTCAGTGAAACAAGAATTGAGTTTAAAGAGGTGTATATCAGTTGTTAAGGGAATACTGAAGTCACTGAGGGTGAATTGAACCTGCGCTGTATATTAGATTTCTTTATGGGGGAAACTTTCTTGATGCAAAACTGTAAGCTGAAGGTAATGAATGTCTTTTCTGAAATGCATGAACTATTAGAAGGATAGGAGGCTTTCTGGGGTTTGGAGTTTACTGAGGCCCTCTAAATTTCCCTTCCTAAACTGCAAACCACAGGATTCCATAGGATGTTGAAAGTAGAATAATAGCACAGTGTAGTGTGGAAATGACCCTCGTCTCCAGCTTCAGGGATTAAACTTGGGACCTGTCATGTTGTATCAGAATAAGAATCCACCTGGCTGACAGTGGTCCTCAGGATATGTTAGCAGGTTTCTGGAAATTTTTGAGACACAAGTCTTTCTCATTACCAGTGAGACCCTTTATTATATGGTGCCAATGAAGACATTTCTCTCATAATCCACACTGAGCCACATGGCTCGAGTAGTAGATGAGAAGAGGAAGGAGATCACACATCTTCTTACTCACTGCCTGGAAGACTGTCACTCAGCAACTTCATTTCCTTGGCTGGATGCAACTGGGGCTGAGGCTGATGCTTCCACTGTCACTTCCACTGCTTCCCACCTATCAGGAAAGGCCACTCAATGCCATGCTCCAAGGGAACCTCTCTCAGAGCAAGGCACCGTGAACAAGATGGCCACCTTTTTCCAGTGATGGTGGCAAATGCTGTTCAAAAAATCTTTAAAGCTTAGTCAAGGTCTGTTACCACTGCACTATAATGACAGCTGTGTGGCTACCATTGTTATGAAGGATCCTTTGAGGTGAGATACATAGGAGATGCTGTATCCATGCTGTTTATAACACACCAGTCAGTGGGGAGGGATGTGGACACCCAAAGAATGGCAGAGGAGGTGGTGCTGGCATATTTTCCTGCCATAGGTAGTAAAACATGTATCATCCCTAGAAGCCAAGGAATTAAGCTAAGACTAGTATATGTGTGCAGAATATATGCTTTTTATTTCTTTCTCATCAGATTGCAAATTGAAGGTTTTCCCATAGGCCTTCTTTATGGAAAGAAATCATGTGAATTTGACAACAACATGACCACAAAGATGCATTCAGCTAATATGATAAAGGTGCACACCCATGTAGCATAGCATCATCTCCAAACAGAATCATGCATATTGAAAAATGAAGAATGAAAGACCTTGGTCAAAATCATGTGCCAAAAAAAGAAATGCATATTTTCATATGTCACATTGAAAACTTAAAAACTTGCAACCCTCTCCACACCTATGAGAGGTGTGACAGTGAGAGATTTTCTGCCAGTCCTGAAAAAGTTTTTATGTTCACAAAAAATGAGGAAAATTGTAGCTAAAATACAGTAACCCTTACCTTGCTCCATGGACAAGTAAAAATTAGAAGCATCTACTGTGTTTGCATTTTTTTTATCAGTTAGCATTTATTTGTGTGTGTGTATGCCTGTGTGTGTGTGCATATTTGTGTGTCTGTTTGTGTACTTCACATAGAGCAAAAAAGCCCTAAACTTGTGTGAGACATTTTACACAACTTGTGGGAAGCCTGATGCCCTTTTATCTTGTTCTGACACTCACTGACAGTGTCCTCATGCTGGAGGCGAGAAATCACACAGGATCAGTGAGTGAGTAATTTGGCAAGATTTCTTCTAATCTCAAGCCAGAAGCCAATTCAAGCCAGAGTGCAGCGCATGGTGTTGGTTTTTTCATGACCTGCTAATAAGCTTGTGGAAGATGACTATACTATCAGTTGATTAAAATGTGTGCTTTCCACATAAGTCAAAATAGGAAATGGGCCTTTAATATCAGCTCAGTTTCATATAGCTAAATGATGGACCCCACATCAATGAGGTACAATTATCAATCAACCACTTAAAGGCTAGAATCCTATTAGTGTGAGTAAGTTCTGCTACACAAGTGGTTGGAAATTTTTGTCTGGTGTTGAATATTGTATTCTGTTCAAGGTTGAAGACATGAAGTTGTGCTAGATGCGCAATTGTGATTTCAAATGAATGATTGGCTATGCTATACATTAGGTTGCACATTTGCCTTAAAGTGTACATTCCGTTGCAGAGCATTGCCATTCAACACATAGCTTCCGTAGCACAACTGGTTCATAACTCCTCATGTGGAGTTTTACAATACTCAACCCCAATTTAGGATCTCGGCCAGATCCTATCATCCCACTGCTTTCATGTTATGTCCTGGAATCAACCATCTTTGTTGACACAAACTAAATCAATGTCATCACAATGTCATGTATAATCTGAGGACTACATCTGCTACACATGAATTGAACTGCTGCTTAAATATTGATCAAGATAGCAGGAACTCGGTAAAATAATCAAAGTGTTCACTTAATTGCAGCATTTATGTTTTCTTTTGATTAAGGCTCTGAAAGTAAGATAATAGTCACAAGTGGAAACATCCCTTGGTCTAAAATGAGAGGTCTGCAATCAAGATGAGCTAAAGCTTTAAATCATTCATAGCAATAATAATTATCACCAATCCCCTACATACCTTGAATCAGATTTAATTTGTACTAAACAGAAGAGAGGAAAACATCTACCATTGCATCCTAATGGCTGTCATTTCCTTCTGTTACTTAAAAAGCACACTATGCTGTCTTTTTGCAACAATGTTTTCCTGGCATTTGAGCTTCAAGTCCAAAGGTTCCATGTGTAGGTTTCAAATAAAAATGAGCATATATCAGTACAGAAGATAAATATGAGAAGCAAGAGCTGCCGGATCTTCTCATCATGGCATAGGAGCTCTTCATTTGTTTTTATGTGTAGATCTTAGTTGCCAATATGTGCAGCTAGTGAACAGATTACAGCATACTACATCCCTCCCCCTCTCCCCTCTAGTGCTTCATAATTCTATCAGGGCATTTGTACTAGGCATTTAAACCATCACATAGTTGTTAAACTGCTCATTGACTGAGGGAGCCAGAATAGCTCCATTATGATTACAAAGTAGCTGATCTCTTCACAGCCAGATGGTGCACAAATTGGTCCAATCCCAGTGATACAGATGTTGTCAAGCCCTCTGTTTGTTAACATTCAGAACTGACAACCTTGCTGAGAATGCAGCTTGTGAAGTTCCCCTTCCTTATTCTTGCATTTGTCCATCTATATATTAAGTCTGGTAATAGCAAAACACCCTGTTCTCCTCATTAGTGAATGAATGAACATCTTTTGTCATCACACACATGCCTGATTGAGGAGCAACAGTATAGTATGTATAATAATGGAGGCTACGTGTGAATGAATGCTCATTGGAAATTAGATTAACTCCTTTGCTTCTTTCATGAGTGCATGCTGAATTAGGCAGAAATGACTTTGAACAGCTTCTTTCTCTTGGGTTTTGCCCTCATTGCAGACATTTGCTCATCCTGTAGGAACACTGAACTGTCCGTGCCAAATGGACCAGGATAAAAGATCAATATATTCTTTTTGATCATTGGATAAAACACACTGCTCCTTGTCTCATATTCATTTTGTTTACTTGGTTGTTTAAAGCCTTGCTAGGGGGCTGTTGGAGAGAATTTCAGAAGTAGCATACAATGTTAAATTGTAATATAGCAGTAATCATTTCTACACTAATCTGGTTTACACACATGTGAAAATCCCCAGATTTTCTAGATGACATATCTAGAGGACCTTTTCAGCTGCAGTCCTAAACACACTTAAAAGGTTGTTCTATTGAATTCATTAGGATCTGCATCTGAGTAAACACGTACAGGATTAAATTCTTGATAACATAAAGTGCTACTAAGAATTTTATGAGGATTAGGAGATCAATGATGGTATGAACACAGATCATGAAATCAGTTTTTGTTTGTTAAAATTGTGAATTCAAAGGAATGTTAAATGAAATGGCTAACTGAATAGTTATGATAACTAGTATGACAAGTCCTCATTGTGAGGTTAGAGTCAGCCATACCAACTTGTAGTTGGAAACAAAATAGATAGAAAACCAATGTGTTATGTGCAGCTAACACAGAAGGACAGGCATTATATGGCAGCAGGAAAAGAGACAGAATGATGAGGAAGGGGCTGACAAAAAGGCTGAAAAGGGGGCCAATAAAAGGAAAGGAGGAAATATCAAAATGTAGGGAAAGAAAGGAATTTGGGTAGCATTTCACTGGGGTTTTAGCATGCTTAGTGAGCAAGGATTGGAAAGGGAAACTGTGGGTTTAATTATAGGAAATATGTGTTCCCTGTAATTAGCACGTTTTCACCCCTACTGTGGATTTTCCACAGTGATATGTATATCAGCAATCAGACTTGCAAATGAAACTCATCTTTACCTTCCAATGACCAGTCACAAAACAAAGCATGCTAAATTTAAGACATAGCTATGACAGACCTTTTCACTATTTGAGGGAACATCTCTGCTACATAAGTACTAAGCATATTGACTAGTTTGGCCTTTAGTGATGAGAATTTCTAAGAATTTCTAAAATAGGGATGTAAACCATGCTCATAAATTTTCTTATCCTCAGTAAAAAGGATGCAATGATAGGTTAAGACATTCTGCTGCAAAAAATTATGAACTCATGAAAGCTTTACACATGAGAAAGAGAAAGAAAAAGATTGCTGTAGAGCAGAAGGGACTTGAGACAGATCTTGAGTTATAGTTTTCAGGTTTTGAAACAGAGGCATTATAGCCCTACATAAGCACTTTCATTTTGTAAAATCAAACAAAAGGGAAAACCTGTTCTTTTCCTGACTTGTCATATGTGTGAAAGGTCTGAATGCTGACTCAGTGCTAGATGGTTCAAAGTCAAATCATAAAAAAAGGTTGCTTGTGTTGCCATTGTTTGATAGCAAAGAACAAAAGTTCTCCAAAGGGGATAGTGATTCAGTTGCTGACTGTCTCCCAGGAGCTGCTGAAGCTTATGAACAGAATGAAAATTCCAAGCAACACTATTGGGGAAGGAGAGAATGAATTCTGCTAGTGTAGCAGCAATGGCAAAAAAGCAAAGAAAGGAGAAAAACAAGTTTTCCTTTGGAAATGAGGTATGCCTGAGGCTTCTAGAGGTACATAGCCATACACACATCCTGTATGATTAAAGCCTAAGACTAATATGACAGAAGGTAAGTGGGAGGGACAAGGCTCAGTAGCAACTGAATGAGTTTATGGGGCAGTTGGGTTATATATATTCCCCACCTGACCAGAGTGACACCTATATCCAGGTTGCTCTGGCTGGGCTCACCTGCCAATGAATTCAAACCAGAGTTTGAATTCATTAGCTGGCAATTCCTGCTTTCTCCTAGGGATGTGCCAAGACATGCAGAGCCCTTGGAGGAAGAAACCAGTTGTCTGCCATAGTGAGGAAGCAGCTGTGCATCACTCCCACTCAGCCGGGCAACATCTTCATGCACTGAGCTGCACAGTTATTTTGTGTGATCAGGGGTGAGTTCTGCTCTATGTAATAAAACACAAAGACACAATATTAAAATGGAAGAATATGGTCACAACTTTATTGGCTACTGTTGCTGATAGGATTGGCACATACATAGGTCTGGATCCAGGCCTCGATCAACCTGCTTGTTGACTGATGAGCTCAACCTTCTGGTCTGCTGCTGAAACTCTTCAGATGACAAGAGTGGGATCCATCATGGTGAACACTCCAGCATGGTCCCGCTGATACCAAGAGGTGCATCCCCAAACTGGGCAAAACCTTTTCCCCACCCCCACTCCCACATTCCCTGAGTCCCTCAAGGGGACCCCTATGCTATACCAATGCCTGCGAGACACCACTGACTGCTGTCTTGGATCCAAAATCCAGATCAATCACCAGAAAAGGCAGGTGGGAGGGCTCTGAGCCCATAGAATCATAGAATCATAGAAATGTAGAGTTGGAAGAGACCACACAGGACATCCAGTCCAACCCCCTGCCATGCAGGAACACCCTCAAATCAATCCCGACAGATGGCCATCAAGCCTCTGCTTAAAAACCTCCAAGGAAGGAGACTCCACTACACTCCGAGGCAACAGATTCCACTGCCGGACAGCCCTGACTGTCAGGAAGTTCTTCCTGAGGTTCAGGTGGAATCTCCTTTCCTGCAGCTTGAATCCATTGCTCCTTGTCCTGGTCTCTGGAGCAGCAGAAAACAAGCCCCCTCCTTCCCCTACGTGGCATCCCTTCAAATATTTAAACATGGCTATCATGTCCCCTCTTAACCTCCTCTTCTGCAGACTAAACATACCCAGCTCTCTAAGTCTATCCTCATAGGGCATGTCTTCCAGGCCTCTCACCATTTTGGTCGCTCTCCTCTGGACTTGCTCCAGCTTGTCAATATCCTTCTTGAATTGGGGTGCCCAGAACTGGACACAGTATTCAAGATGGGGTCTAACCAAAGCAGAGTAGAGTGGTACCAGTACCTCCCTCGATCTAGACACCATACTCCTATTGATGCAGCCGAGAATTGCATTGGCTTTCTTGGCTGCCGCATCACACTGCTGACTCATGTTCAGCTTGTGGTCTATGAAGACTCCTAGATCCCTTTCACACGTACTGCTATCCAGCCACGTGTCCCCCATCCTATATTTCTGTATTCCATCCATTAGAGAAGCCCATCTTCCCCAACCCTCCACTACTGCAGCCAAACATGCATAATGTGCACACTGCTCAACCTGCCCACACAGCCTGGCTGTCCAAATAACACATGGTAGGAGAAAACTCACTATCTCTCAGTATCAAGTTGACCTGAGACATGTTCAGAGACGATTAGGCAGAAAACCCAATGCTAATGGGTTTGTGCTAACCCTTTTACCACTCCTGGCTCCTTGCATTTCCAAATACAATGAAAGATGAACTGCCCAGATGGGTGAACATCCCTTGATCTTATCCTATGGAGATCTTACCTATACACACTACCAGACTGAACATTAAGAGATCATGATGAGTCCCATCAATGTTTTGTCACTCTGGAGTTAAGCAATCAGCTCATTCTGGACCCCTTTGTCAATCCCATGGGAAAGCCACTACAGTTGTGAAATAGGGTATAAAACCCTAGCTTCAACACCAGCCACTGGATGTAGTATGTTGTAAGTTGTGCCCCAGACTGCCATTCCTCTATGCTACCTTCAGAAGCTGTCTGAGCCAGTCTGCTGTGACCTCTTCTTCAGGACTGGTAACTATCATCCTTTACACCCAATCTCTCTCTATCCAACCTTTCTTGCCTCAATTTCTGATAGCCTTGTATGGTTCTTAAAAGTGTCTGATTTCTTGTGTGTTTGTCAATTCAAATAAAATACTTCCTCAACTTTAATTGGAGTCCTCTCTACAGTTAGTACTGGTATACATAGGTAAAAAGATCCTGCCATTACCCTCCTCTTGTAGGCCTCCTTTGAGCTACAATTTCCCAAATTATAAGGAGAGGCTGGCATTGCAGGTGGACTCCAATGTCCCCTACCTTTTAGGGTAACAATGTGCACAGAAGGAAACATCACAAAAAGGAAGGGGAATTTGAGACTATCCAGGTTTATCCATCACTAACATAGACTAGTTTTCTGCTTTGGAAACAATGAACGAATTTAGATCTAAGGTCTTGAATTTGTTTCACAGAAACATCTGTGTGATATAAAATTTTTGTTTCATCTTCTAAGCATGAGTGTGGGTTCTTTTGGGGCTTCAGGAAAAAAATTCAGCAAAGGTGACAAAATTGTGTGTGACACTGGTAGCAACTTCTTTTACACTTGAAGATTATAAATGGCTTTGATTAATAAGCTATATATCAGAAGCTCTTTAAACTGAATTATGGCATTGTTGTCCTGCATTTCTTCAGCCTATTACATTAATGTTTGAAAGGTATTAGAATTTAGTGTGCTAGGTCACATTAGCTCTTACACTTTTCAGAGTTATGGACTATGCTTTTAATTAATGCATTGCTTGTAAAGAAGTTGGATTTATAGTCTTAAGGGCTGATTTAGAACATGTCCATAAAAAGAGAGCTAGGCGGCATTTTCATTTTTGTGTGTCTGTGTATCAGAGCTCAACATACTTCACAAATTGAGTTAGCACCTGGAGAAGCAGCAGCAATGGAGAAGTGCTGGAGCACTGCAATGAAATAACAAGGTTACAGTTGATCACAAAGAATATCAGCAACAGAAAATGCTATGATCTGGTAATATGTCCAAAAAGTAAATTTTCCAAATTCTTATTGATCATTTATCAAATGGGAGTTCCAATCTTGATATTTTACTCACTGTTGCTCAGTTGGATGCAGGGGCATAGCTGCAGAGGTGGGGACAGGAAATGATGGCCTTGCTCCCCAGAAAGAATTCTGCCTCGCCAAATGAAGTTTTCCTTCGGTCCTCACATTTCTAGCATTGCTGTAACATAAAATTTCAGCTGAGCATTTAGCAATACAATTTAGGCAGCCAAAGAATAGGGTAGCCAAAGTTACCAAGGGAATGGGAACACAGAAAAGAGTTCTAGAGTTCTAAAAGTGAATGGTTTTCAGTGTTTCATCTTCTACGATGCTAGAAATTTCAATACTGAAGGAATTTTTCATTTGGTCATGTAAGTCCCAATTTTGGAAAAAATGGGAATAATAATACTAATGATGATGATGATGATGATGATGGTCTAACTGCTCTTACCAGAGAGGTAAGATGATTATTCTGTTTAGTCTTGTCTGTTTTTCAGCAGCTTGTGTAGTTTTCAGTTTATACAGATGTTGTTTTTCATCCATATAGAGATAAGTCTGGTGACACTTGTGCAAAATGGCGGAGATTCCATGGGCCTTTCCTTTTGTTGTTTGTTTTCCATTAGAGAAGCACATTTGCTTTAATATTAAAACTTCATACTTGGATAAGAATTTGACTACAGTTTTCTTGTGTGTATACTTTAATTCATTGCTCCAATTAAACGTTTTCCACACTTTGATGAAGATTGGACTATTTATAATGCTTATTTATAATACTATACTATAATACTATTTATAATATTTATAATACCTATAATATTTGTAATACTTATTTGAAAATGACGCCTTAAGAATGCTTTCCATAAGAGAAGTGTGGGAGCATTCATCAACCATTAGGATCTTGTTTTGATCAAGTTTGGAGAACATAGTTCATTGGGACATGACTACACATTGATACATAAAAGAAGCCTTCCATATCTCTTTTGATCATTACCATTATTTCTTTTCAATATATTTAATAAAAATAACTCTGGAGACATAGGAAATTGTAAACCCGTTATTGCTCTAATTTGATTATAGATTTCCTTCCTTTGAGCCATACTGATTTGTCTGATTTGTGTCTATTCTGCTGATTTGTAGTGATGGTTGAACTTAATAAACAAATGTGTGTGTGTATGTATGTATATATATGTGTGTGTGTGTATGTACACACACACACACACATATATACGTATACACACACACACACACACACATATATATACACACACAAAAAAAAATGACTACACATTGAATGCCATTTACCTCATAGATCTCTCTCAGGACCTTTATATATAATTTTGTTGATTTTTTTTGGATCACAAATTATACTGCATATATTATATTTATAGTACTAATGTATTTGTATTCACAAATTATCATTGTGCATGAATATAAGTTTATTAGACTTGTATGTGATTTGTTAATTTTTTTCATATAATTCACTCCATATTTTCATAACTCTAATTCCAGGCAGAATTTTCTAATTTATATTCAGTCTTTGAGCCCCCTTTGCCACTTATTGGCTGTAGTCTTCTCTTACTGTCAAGAAGTTCTTCCTAATGTTTAGATGGAATCTGCTTTCCTTATAGTTTGCATTGCTCCAGACTGTGGAGCAATGAATTCAAACTACAAGAAGAGATTCCATCTAAAAATTAGGAAGAACTTCCTAATGTAAGAGCAGTTTTGTAGTGGAATATGCTGCCTCAGAATGTGGTGGTATCTCCTTCTTTGGAGGTTTTTTTAAACAGAGGCTGTATGACCACTTGTAGGGAGTGCTTTGATTGAGTATTCCTTTATGGCAGGGGGATAGACTCAATAGCCCTTGTGATTTTTTCCAGTTCTATGATTTGATGTTTCTAAAGAATGGACACAAAGTATTATCCCATACATAGAAAATGATGCTTATTAGAACTGCACAATAATGAAATTATATCTGCTAGTGGGACAGTGATGGAGGTAGAGGTAGAGGTTATTGACCTTTTAGCTACTCTTTGTAAAATGCTATAGAGACACAATCTCCTTAATTTAATTGAGGCAAGGATGGGACTGTGGAGGAAATTAAGGAGGACCAGAGTTGCCATTAGGCAGAGAAAAACAGGTGCCCCATCAACAGATGGTGCAAAATAAAGTGTGGTGGCAGTCTTGGAGGAAAAGCTAAGTTGGTCACATTATTTGTATTATAACCTATAAACTATCCTGCTGCCCCCAAGATAGCCTGCGACATTTGCAGTAAGTAAGTAAATAAGATTTAATTACCAGTCATCTGTTTTTCATATATGGATTGAGGCTGCTATTTTGTTCTTTGCCTCAGGCAGCAAAATATATTGGGCCAGTCTTGTCATTGATGGATCACAACGCTGCCCACCTCCAAAATCAACACAGCATGGATGCTCCCGATATTCTACTTAGAACTAATATTAAAAATTGTGGGATTTTTCCAACTAAGCATGCTATAGGTGCTGCTTTAATATGTTGTTGCTGTATGCCTTCAAATCATTTCTGACTTATGGCAACCAGAAGGCAACCCTATCATGAGTTTTTCTGGGTGAGATTTGTTCAGAGGGGGTTGCTTTTGCCTTCCTCTGAGGCTAAGAGAGTGTGACTTGCCCAGGGTCACCATGGCCAAAGAGAGTCAAATCCTCGTCTCCAGAGTTGTAGTCCAGCACTCAAACCACACTAGTTCTCTCTGTTTTAATACTCACTGAAATTTATTTCAGGAGACTGGCAATAACACTGGAAGTGTTCACTGTCATCATGCTGGATGAATTATCATAGCTGTGAATCATTTATTTTTTTAATAATTTTTTATTGATTATATAACTGAAAAACAAAAACAAAAAATTAAACACCATGTGTTATACATAATAGTGGAATTAAAAAAATTTTTTTTCCCTTTAAACAACATAAACTTACATTATTTTTTTTCTCTTTTACACTTGAAATCATAACCTTATTCAACTTATTCCATATCATACAGCTTATACATTTTTGTTACCTATCTTTAATTCTTATTTTCATTATATTCATTTTTAATATTAAGCTGTGAATCATTTAAAAAGCTTCAAAGCTTCCTTAGCTTAGAAGTTCTTAAAGTTACCTCCAACATTTGCCTGGAGCAAAATTCAAGGCAAATTTGGAGGTTCCTGCTCTGGCAAAACTTCTAAGCCATTTTAAGAGAAACTAAAATGTAAGAATAGAATGTTTCTCACAGGGATTCAACAGTAGTAGCTCTCTTTATTCATTCGTATGTAGAGGTAAAGATGTTTTTCAAGTTGCTCTCCTTACATGAATACATATCTGATGCAGAAATTGTGTAATCCTTAATTGTATGCCTTAATTTGTAATGAACAATTCTTCCTATTCCATTCTTGCACTGCTGTTTTATCATCTATAGTTATGCTGTGAATAGTGGCAAGGAAACGAAACTCATACACCTCTCCAGCATCATAGATTTTATATTTTCCTCTATGGAGGCAGATATGAAAAAGGTGAAAGAATGTAACATCTGAACCAGCCTGTATTCTAGTCTTCTTAAACATAATATTGAGATAATGTAAGCGAGGAACCAAGACCTAAATACTTTACAGGCACAGATCTCATTGATCTTGGAAGCTAAGCAGGATCAGCCCTGTTTAGTATTTGGATGGAAGATTGCCAATTAGTACCAGGTGCTGTAGGCTACATTTCAGAGGAAGGAGCTGGCAAAACTACCTCTGGGTATTTCTTACCTATGAAAACCCAATGAAATTCATGGGGTTGTCATAAATTGAATGGAGACTTGAAGGTTTATTATAACCATGTACACATACAAATCTACATGATACATATTTAATATAACAAGGAGTTTGACCCTCAGCTAACCAGCCGGCCAGCTAGCCAGCCAACCAGCAGATGTTCTATGAATTAAATGTCCCTTTAGGCTGCAGGTATGCAAACATGTAAGTCCCAGATGCTAAATAATGCCCATGATGCCTTTATTTTGGCCAGTGCTACTGTCACATAGCTGCTTACCTGTAGGTTGTTCATTATATGGGAAAACGGTTACTAGGATGTGCAGCAAAATGTAATGTGAAAAACTTTGATCAGATTAGATTTTTAAAGTCTGACTTGAACAGAGAAATGAACAAAATTGCTAGCTGTGTTTTAAATACTTTTGCCTGTACTGCTTTTAGAAATGTATGGGAGTTACAGCTCAACCAAAGAAAGTTTCCAAACCAAACTGAAAGAAAAAAAAATCTTTTCCTGATTTAAAAAATAGTTTCACAAACACTAGCTTTAATATATAGTAGTGGTGATACAACCAAGTAAAATTTTCCAAGGAAAGTCAAATTCTGCTTTTAATGGTTACTCCCATTAACCAGTGCCTCTTACTGATCACATTTTCTTTTCTATTACTTGTTTTCTTTTTTACAGTGAAGTTGTGGAAACCTCCTTCAGTCTCTAGATTATAATTATAAGAATGGTACTAATAATGGGGGCAAATTGTGGTTATAATGATAATGATGATTATAGCAAGGACAATGATGAGGAGAAGCTAGGACAATCCTATCTGTACATGGCTATTCAGAAGTAAGCCCTATTGAGATTAATGAGACTTAACAACTTGGAAACGTTGGAAATTTAACGTACTCAATAAAGGTTTAAAAGTTTTCATAGGAGAATTTGGAAAATTGATTAGGAGGGGAAGGGAAAAGAAAATAAAGAGCATAGCTAAGGAAAAAGAGGATGAAGAGAAAAAGAGGGACAGGGAAGGAATATAGCTCACAGAATTGTGGAGAAGAGAGAAGAAAGAGATAAAAAGAGAGAGGAAGAAAGAAAAGCAATGATATTAAACCCAAAGTTGTATGGGAAAGGAAAAAAAGAACAAGAGAGACAAAGGGTCTTTCTGTACTACACTGTTATACAGTGGCGTAGCTTGGCGCAAGCAGGGTAGGTGTGTGTGTGTGGAGACGGAGGGGTGTGAGCATGGGTGCACATGTGTGGGCATGGCTACAGTACATGTAGGGTGGCTATAGCACATGTGGGTGGGGCTATGGTGTGCAGAGGAGAGGCTGCAGTGCATGGGGAGAGGCTATGGTGCATGTGGGCAGGGCATCAGCCCATGTGGGAGGGGTGACAGTGCATGGGGACAGGCAAGGAATGGCAGAACCCCCCCAAAAGTGCCACCTAGGGTGCACCGCCCCCCTGTCCCTACGCCACTGCTGTTATAGTGCTATTATTCCACTTTCCACATCCTATGGAATCCTGGAGCTTGCAGTTTAGGGATGGGCTTTTAGAATTCTCATCCAGAGAGTTCTTTGGCCTCAATAAACTATAAACTCCAGAATTCTACAGGGAGTTGGATGTGGAATAATAGCACTATAACACTGTAGGACGGAAAGGCCCAAAGTGATAGAAGATATTTACTAGGCATTGTAGGAGGAAGGAGACAAGGAACAGGAAAGAAAGGAAGAAGAAAATGAGTGCAGGCAGAAACTGTGAGTGGAGAATGTAAAAAAAAAAGAATAAGCATGGGAAAGGAAGAGAAAGGAAAAGAGAAAACTTTTCTACAGGAGTTTCAGGGGTGGGTGTGGAGAGAAAGGAGTTTGAAAAAAGACAGAAGTGAAATCAACAATTAAATGGGTAAGGATTCAAGCATCTAAGCAAAGCTGAAGAGAAAATGCATCCATATAATATCCTTTTTTTAAAAAATGGTGCAATCCCCATGGACATCAGAAAAGGAAACAAAAAGTACTCTAGGGTACTGAAGATGGGAAAGTTAACAATAAGATAGGAAAAGTGACAGGGAAGCAATCATACAGAGCAAAATTCTAGATGACAGGGTGGACACTTTTGCAAAAGCTGTTATTTTTATGAAGTGATTATACGAAATATGTAACTTTCAGAACTGCTAAATTTTTGGCTTTGTCTTTATGCTTTTGCGTAAAGACCAAAGGTGATGTTTGTAATATATTTGTATAACAGCTGTTTGCTATTCGCAATAAACTTTTGACTGATTGACTGACTGACTGACTGAATGTAGTACCAAATTCAATAGCTCCTTTGGCAGCAAATACTTAGGCCATTGACCAGTTCCTCCTACTGAACCCCAATTCTAGCCAAGGTGTTATAAACTTTGAGAGAGGAAAATGTACCAGATATTTCTAATCATAAATATTTCATGTCTTATCCAGATTGCCACTCAGGTACCCTAGATAAAAATCACAACTGGCTCATTTGACATTTTGTTGAACTGAGCAAAATATGAAAGACTGGTATTGAAAAAGGCACATTTTTGATATAGTTATAAACCATGATACTTATAGCTGAAGTTGTAACAGAACTGGAATCATCCTGCAATCCTAACTGGTAAAGATTTAGCTGAGCTATACCAATCAGTTCCATGGGTTCAGATGTGTCCAGGATGTGCTATAAAAAGGATGCAATATCAGTTTCTGATTTTATATGAATGTGAAAACTACCCTATATTTGCTCTTGCAGATACATGCCCTGAGAATAATTGTATATGAGAACATTATTTGCTGGATTTGTTCTTCCTGTCAAAGCAAAGAAACGAGCTAGATATATGCAATGATGACAACTAAAGCCAATTGTGAATGTGATATGGAACAATGATTGAGACCTGCATTATACTGATCAGAGAGGTGTTTTGTTTTGTTTCCAATTAAGCCTATTGTGAAATGATAAGTTACATATACACCCAAGAGTTATTTGAATCTCTGTTGTGAAAATAGTGTATTGGTTTTGCTGATAAATGTTTTGAATATGCAATGTCAGCAAAATGAAACCATGGCCCTTTTTGCACGTCACCAGATTCCGGCAGCATCCCACAGGGATCCTGGTAGAGCCTGTCCCAGGAGGGGAGCATGACAAGAGCACTGCTTTCTGCACCAGCTGCCTGCAGGAAGGAGGAGGAGTGATAGCCAAACCTCTTCCTTTTGCAGTGCAGCTGGGCACTGTCCTAGTCTGTGCTGGGGCAGGAAGCATGGCCCATCATGCTTCCTGATCCTCCGCAGCTCAGGGAAGCGTGGAAAGGCAGTGGGAGGGCTACACAATCGCTGGTCATTGACAGGTAAAACCCATCAATGATTGAGGTGCAATCATGCTGCCTGGAGATGGGAGAATGACAGGACATGGGTGACATCGTGCATAAAGTCCCGCCCTTCTCCCATCCCCAATGTGAGATGATGACATCCTACAGAAAGGGACAAAGACATCTTGCTGCCTGAGGCAGACCAAGGAAATGGTACCCCTCAACCACCCTGTTCAAACTGTGGAATACCCAAGGGCAGACAAGTTGTGTTGTCAACGAGACAGAAAACCTCAATTTGTGGCAGTACAAACACAATAGATGTAATATTTTTCTGTGCTTTCATGACACCACAAATCTGCTGTTTCACTCCATCTAATGGTAGGGCTGTTATCACGATTATGATATGTCTGGTGAGAGCACTAGATATCCTTTTGATATCAAATAATTTGGCCTTTGCTTGACCTTTCTCTGCCACCAACTCCACGTGTTTTCAGAGGTCCCCTGGACAAGCACGTACGGGCGCGGCCATAAATGGTTGTACATTCCAAAACCCCATTCAGGCAGGCAATTTAAGCCTCTCTGTTGCTTTAGGGAAAAACCTCCCTGCAAACTGGCTCTGCTTGGCTCGGATCTACACAAAGCCATGCAGCCAAGAGCCAAGCCATTTCTTTATGTCAGGCTATTAACGTACTGGCCACGCTATTGTCTTAAGAGCTAAACCCATCATGCAAAACTTGACCTTTTCCAACTCCTTTGTCCAACTCCAAATTTTCTTTGTTCTCACTGAACATGACATAGCCTGTAGGTAAAATCCACCCTATAAAAGGTCCCCACTTTTGGGATTTCCTTGGATCACTCTGGACTTCCATCCCGCCTTGCTGCCAGTTTGTCTAAGGAGCTCCCCTCAGCCAGCCACGCTGAGCTTTCTTCCCCCGGAACCCAACTTCTCTCCAGGACTACGAGTCCAGGTGTCATATTACCCATCCCCAAAGTCTCTATTTCTGCTTCCAAGTTAGCTAGTGTGTGTGTGTTGTTTTATTTGCTGTTTCTCTTTCAATAAAACTGTTATTTTTGTTACTTTTAAACTTGTCTGCTTGCTCTCTGACCTGAAGCCGTAGACAAAGGGTTAAAGATCCTTGCTAAAGTTGCCCTGCATCTTGTTTAGCTGAGAGAGTGCTCGAGTTAAATCCCCCCAACTTGTGATTTTACTTGGTTATTTGGGTGCCCCTCCCACGACCCCCAACATGCAGGGTAACGGGGCCACCCCAGAATGCCAGCATACATGAAGGCAGAAATAGCTATGAAAATAAAGAATAGGTTTTATAAGTCCATAGATCTACGCAGACTAAAGCAGTCTAATGAAATCATACCCTTGTGACACCGGAGTTAGATGTGTTCCCAATGACCAACAACTTTGTGAAAGAACTGGATCCCTGACCATATTTGACATGTGATTGTTACTGTCATTCACTGTATTATCTCCTCTACTCAGCTGAGTGGGTCAACAGGGACAGAAACAAGAATGAGCAGCCCTCTGCCTGGTGCGTACTAAATCACATAAGAGGCATAGAAAGGGAAGGGAAGGGAACAGGACAGCCCTCAGATAGCATCCTATGAAGGCTCTCCAAAGTTGGGCCCATCCAATACTATTTTCATTATATCAAGCAAGGGCTTTCCTGCATATTTTAAAGAATGCTTACACATGAGAGTGCATCATGTGAAGAACCTCTTTCAGACCCCACAGTTCAAAATAGATTGCATCATGCAAAGAGTCTATAAGTCAACCTTGCTATTGAAGAAAAATAGCTTTCTGGCTACCTGTTAGCATATTCCACAGTCCAGCAGTGGAATATGCTGCCTTGGAGTGTGGTGGAGTCTCCTTTGGAGGTTTTTAAGCAGAGGCTGGATTGCCATCTGCTGGGAGTGCTTTGATGTGTATTCCTGTATAGCAGGGGGTTGGACTGGATGGCCCCTGTAGTCTCTTCCAACTCTATTATTCTATGATTCTATTTTATGATTCTACCTGAGAAATCCCTGATCTATTCCTCCCTAACTCCTACCCCCAGGTATATTTTCAACTCTACGCCTCCGCTATCAGAAAAAAAGGGATTTGTGTGTGCAATTCATTTATGCACAACTAAGCACTGAAGTAGGCTATAGATAAGCGTGGGGAGAGCTAATGTTTAATGGTTCTAAACTTTCTATAATTCTGCCCAATAAATGTAGTCTTTTGCATTCTTTTAAAAGAAGTTTACCTATTACCTATGACATTTTGTAGACTCCTTTATTGCCATTTCTTCCTAGATCAATGCCATAATTTTTCCTGTGCTGAATCTTACAGTTTATCACTTGTTGATCATGTGTACTTCACAGAAACAAACCATTGCTGTAGACATTGAATAAAAATGTATTTGTATAGGGCCACATTTAATTGTTAATGCTGTTGGGACTTTTGCTCATCTCTCTTTCACACTTCCTTTTGGTTGTCACTCTGTTAAGATATTAGTCATGCCTGGATTGCGCTTTCTCTCACAGCCTGAAGTAGGAATTACTATTTCCTATAGCTTCATATCAGCAGTACTAGAACCTTCATAAAGACTTATGCTTCATTTCATTTTTTGCCACATTATGATGGTGGAAGGTGTCTTGTGATGAAGAATATCTACTGCAGTAAATATGTGACATTTTACTTGTAATGTTTTTTCTCCCCCTTTGTATTATCCTCCAGTATCACGTTGTAATCATGATTTCCATGGTATGCTCTGATTCCTTGCTATTTCGGTGGATTGCCAGGGCTTTTTGTTTGGGGAAAGAACTAGCATTATCTGTACCTTGTGGAAGATGTCTATTACTGATTATCTGCCATAAAATCTGGTGTGGCTGAACAGTTTTGAAGTTGACTTGATGTATGTGTACGTGCTGCAGATGCAAAAAATTTTAAAAACCCCTGAAGAAGAACGATTATAGATACGGATACAAGAAACCATCACATGCTGGCAATGCCCAATTGTTTTCAGTGCCCAAAGGAGGTGTGTGTGTGCATCTATATGTACCTGTTAATTTACAGTGACCTCATGAACTTCATAGGGTTTTCTTAGGTGAGGAGTACTCTAATGTGGTTTTGACAGTTTTGTCAGTTCCTTCCTCTGAAACATAGCCTGAATCCCCTGGTATTCATTTGTGGTCTCCCATCTAAGTACTAACCAGGGCTGACACTGCTTAGATTCCAAGATCAGACAGAATCTGGAGTCTGTAGGGTTTTTAGGCAACCCAAATGAGATAGTAGGACACACAAATCAAGCTTACAGACAATGGGTGCTTCTAGTCTTCTCCAATCCTCACATTTAGGTCCACTTAAACTAGTCACAATTGATCTGGATCTATCATAATTCTGGTCTTGATTATATAATGCTGATATTATCAAAGAGATGAAATGATTGATTAATTATGCAAATCTGAAAAAGCATAATATTTTGATTAAAAAAGGGTGATCAGCAATCAAATGGAGTATGTTAGCTGAATTCTATTATTCCATGATAGGTTTTTGTTTGTAGGTGCTACATCACTTCACTGGTGTACCAGGGTGGATAGTAAAATTAGATATCCCTTGATCAGACTTCACATAGCACTAAGTTGGCTCATTAGTTTTAGATAAGCCACTATTTTCTTAGGTTTATATTCTTCCTGTCCCACCCACTACATTCATATAATGATACAGGCTGAGGGATAGATTTAGGAACACTATATTAGGAAAAAAATGAAACAACCTTTTATTAGTCCGCTTCTAAGAAGAAGCTTCTTTGAAGTACAGCCACTTTTATATCACCGGAACAGAAGAAATACATCAAAAACAGAATAAAAAAGAGGGTTCAGGTTTGCATAGGGACTGCATATGGGACTGGTGGTGTAATGGTGTCAGATTATGGACTATGACTCTGGAGATCACGGGTCAATTCCTGCTCATCCATGACCTCAGGCAAGTCACACTCTCTCAGCCTCAGAGGAAGGCGAAGATAAATACCCTCTGAACAAATCTCCATGATAGGTTCACCTTAGGGCCACCACAAGCCAGAAATGACTTGAAGGTGCACAATTACAACAAAAACGTCTAACCATAATGGGGGAAATAATGTAACCTGTACCTCTGTTAATTCTGCTGCCCAGATGCTAATGGTTGATGCAAGATCTGTTTTCTTTTCTTGGGGTTCTTTATCTTTAAACCTGATTTGTGTCAGGCAGACATTTTGCTAAACAATAAACAATAATCTGTGATGTTCAGGGTGTAGTATCTCTGTGTTTTACATACTCTCCAAATGGCCTGATTTGTCCAGCATAGTACCAATTAATCCTCTGTGGACCCACGTTCTCAGCTTTTAAAATGTCCCAGTTTCTCTCTTCTCCTCTCCCTTAGTCCACCACATACTTTAGCTGCTGCAAACAGTTTTCAAAGTGCAAAAGTAGTTTAACTTAAAGGGAACAGGGGAGGAAAGTTCCCCTTCCCAGTAGACTCAGTCAAAAACAAACTGCTGCAGCATCTACTGGCTTGTGTATTCTTCTTCTTTGATAACTTTTGCCATTGTAATCATACTCTGATGTTGCTTGGTCACAACCGTGCCAGGTTTTATCTATGAAATGTTGGAGGGTTTCAGTTAGTCAATCACCCTGTTGCTCTTCCTGCTTATTTCAATGTTTATACCATAGTTTTAACGGAGAGCCTGACACTATGGCCATTTCCCCTGTACACTGTTGTAGTGTTGTTATTAAGTGATGTATTTCAGTCTTCTACGCCAAGTCTCAAGTCAAGTTTCAAGTCTCTACCTTCAAGTCTTAACTTGAGTCCTTGCAAGATACTTTCAAGTCAAATCTCAAGTCTGTGAGCCAACTTTATACCCCAACCTGTTTTTCAGAATTTCTGGACAGAGTCCAATAAAGTCAGTTTTAAAAATTTAAGTAGAGTTGGCCCTCCACTTTTGTGATTGTGCCATCTGCAGTCTCGGAAGTGGGGAATAGGATCCTTCTTATTCTCATTTCCAATGCTTCAGGATCTTTCAGAAGTGGGGAATAACATCCTTCTTACTCTTCATTACTGAACCTTCTAAAACTTTAAAAGAAAGAGTCCTTTCTCCTCAAGCCTGTTGCCTAACACATTTTCTATTCCCCTCTGAGATACGTGCCTTGCACTCTGGGTATGAGTCTTGCTCTGCTCTTAGGAAAAGTTTTAGAAAGCTCCTCCTATATATGTAGTGGGAACCAGCTGCTGAGCAGACCTCAAACCCACTTCAAGCCCATTGCCTAACCCATTTTCTGTTCTTTCTGAGAAACGTGTCCACACTTTGGGCTTGAAACAAATCGTCATGAGACCAGTAGGTTGCAAGGTTTCCAGTTATGTTGCTGAACCAAGGGCGGAAAGTCAGTCACTAAAAATATGCAAGTCTCAAGTTGAGTTGAATCAGTGTGTAATTTTTGCTGAGTCAAGTCTGAGTTGAGTCACTGAAATGGCTTAAGTTGATTGAGTTGATGACTTGGAGTCAAGTCAGACTTAAGTCACTTCAGTGACTCAACTCAGACTTGACTCCGGGTCAATCAACTCAAGTCTCCATCACTGCTATTATTCCACTTTCAACATCCTGGGCAATTTTGGGGTTTTTAGTTTATTGCGTCCAAAGAGCTCTCTGGCTGAGAATTCTAAATGCCCCTTCCTCAACTGCAAACCTCAGGATTCCATAGGATGTTGAAAGTGAAGCCTCAGTGGATGATAGATGAAACTCTGCAGGCAGTTAAGGAAAGATGAGAAGCAAAAGTAAAAGGTGACAGAGATAGAGTCAGAACTCTGAATGCAACTGTTCAGCATCTTATGCACAGGAACAAAGAGAGCTACTATAATAATCAATGGAGAGAAATTGAAGGTGACAACAAAGAAGGAACAACAAAATACTTTTTTCCATAGGATTTGATAAATCAAAGGGAGATTTAAACCAAGAGTGGAGATACTCCTCAACCAACAGGGGAGCACATCACATGACCAAGTAAAAATAAAAGATGGTGGAAACAATACAGGAAAGAACTGTGCAAAAGAGATGAAAGGATGACAGTTTCAGTCAAGGAAAAATTATTCGAAGATGAATCTATAATTTTATATAAGTGAAATAGAAGCTGTACTCCGGACAACTGGGAGAAATAAATCACCAGGAGCAGATGGCATACCAAGAGAGCTGCTTCAGGCTACAGAGAGAGAGTCTGTATGAACAAACATGGAAATGAACAAACATAGAAAACAAACATGGAAAATGAACAAACATGGAAAACAAAAGAATGGCCCACAGATTGGAAACATTTGATATATGTTCCAGTCCTCAAGAAAGGGGACACCAGGGATTGCAGTAACCACAGGACCATTGCATTAATATCCCCTGCAAACCAAGTGATTCTCTAAATTCTACAATGAAAACATTTACCATATATGGGCACAGAAATGTCAGATGTCCAGGCTGAGTTTAGGAAAGGAAGAGGCACAGGAATCATATTGCAGACATGCATTGGATAATGGAGTACACCAAGGAATTCCGAAAGAAAATCATATAGATTGCAGTATAGCCTTTGTCTGTGTTGATCATAAAAAACTTTTAAAGAAATGGGTGTGCCACAACACTTGGCTGTCCTAATTTACAACCTCTACTCAGGACAAGAGGCTACTGTCAGTACAAAATATGGAGAAATGAAATAGTTTCCAATTGGCAAGGGGGCAGGCAAGGCTGCATTTTATCACCCTGTTTGCTTAACTTGCACTGTTTAACTTGCTGTTTGGTGGAATGTTGGTTGCTACAAATCTGTCTGGAAGAAGGTTAAACTAACTGGAGAGTAGAGACTGACTAAAATAGGCATTGACTTGCCACTCAGCAAATAATTCAATAGGTCTACTGTACCTGGGACCAGAAATTTAGGGCTATAAAAGCAGTCATTCAGGCAGTTCTAGTGAGTGGGTCACTTGGAGAGCTGAGTCAATCACCTGAAGTGGACCTGAGGAGCTAGAGTTTGTCTGAAAGAAAAGCAGGAGTATTAAAGATACAGTCTAAGACCTGAAATTCATTTGTTGCCAGAGGGTGAATCCAAAGTGGGATGGATATAATCCAAACTGTGCCTGAAAGCATATTATCAATCTTTGCATTTAAATTAGGTTTTAATGCAACACAGGCCTTAATCCAAAGTAATGTGTAACCATTCTAAAGCACTGGCAGCACTGCTCCCAGGTTTTCTTTAGCACTAGAGAAGGTGAGAACTGAAATTTGATCCAAATGCAGTCATGCTTTGGGTAGGGACTCACCATACTGTGATCTTATGTTACATTTGATCCCATCCCATATTGGTAGTGTTGCTCTCATTCCTCTGTCATTCCCTTGGCCATACTTTCAATCACATTTTCTGACCAACTTCTGTTGGCTGTGCTGTGTGTGTGCGTACATGCACAGGTGTCTCTGCCATGCAGGCTGTTGTGTGGAAGCACAGCTGTCGCACCTCTTGTTTTTTTTTCTACTATGATATCCTCCCTCTCTTCCTCCTCCCTCTCTTTTTCCTTCCGCTTTCTCTTTTGCTCTCATTTCATTAACTTTCCCAAATGTTCATGGTTTGATGGAGCTTTGCCTTTTCTGAAGTCATTCTATGGGAAAGTAGAATGGGGCTGGGAGTATGGAACAGAATACAAGAGAAGATGGTGGGATTAAAAAGGTGTGAAGCATGTGTGAATAGGAATATGGAAGCAAGGTGTCTCTTTCTGTCTGAAGAGCTTGGTAAAGGAGGGTTAAAAAGCCAGCAGACTAGATTAGCTCCAAGCCCAATTCCATGGTGCATATTTTCTAAAGTAAAGACTCTTTCAGGTCTAATTGTCCAGTGGATTTAGGATGGCAGACAGATATACGTAATAGAGAATAAGACCCTTCCCAAAAACTTTTCAGTGGCTCTTTACTCTTATGTAAACTGTGCACCAGAGCATATTTCAGCATTTCTGTTTTGCTTCCTAATTAATTAGAAGTGAGAGGGCTGAAGTCCAGGAAAGCTTATATGTGTGCTCTCTTCCCTCTTTGAACTCTTGGAGGGCTTGATATTTTTTTCTCCCTTCTCTTTCCTAGTTTCCTTGAAGGGAGGTACTACTTTCTCATACAAGAGTAAAAACTAGAAAAAAAGAACCTCTCAGCTCCTACTCACATGCTCCTTGTGTTTAGTTTTTTCCCCCTCTCCTTTCCCCATGTGGGAAAAACAGTCATGAGTAAGCTAAAGCGAACCCACTTCTCTCTCCACCTATTTCAGGCAATAGTACACCCTCTGAGCCAGGTTTAATAGAAAGTTAAGGATATTAGGACTACATCAAGCTAGTGAACCATCATACAGCTTAAACATCATGACAATTTTGGTGAGAAGGCAGAAAATACCGTATAGCAGAATACCTGCAGGGTCATCACGCAGTGTTATTCACAATCCTCACCACTTACAGTTTGAAAGAACTAAAACAATCAAAAAAGCATGTGAGCATTTGCAGCAGGAACAATGAGAATTTTACAGAGAAGTAATATGACAGTTGCATTGCTTTTAAAAAACTGCTGGAGTATTCACAATTCCAGGAAGTATATGCCTGGACAACACTGAAGATTTTAAGAGATGTTTGGTACAGTGCTGCAAGTTTCCAGAGTCCAGGTAGAGCTAATCAGTGGGAGGACTGTGTATCACGATCTCAATGTGGTGATTGTGAATCAACGGGTCTTGATAGAGAAATTGACTTTTGGTTGTTGGGGATTGGAACAGTAAGTTCCATAGCTACTCCCTTGAGGCAACAGTAAGAATAAGATTATTTTATATTCTTCAAAGAATATAAAATAGAAATATTTCTGTGATTTAGTTAGTGTTTATTTACAATATGTCTAATTGTTTGGGTACATAGTATTTCTGGAACTTCTCATTTGTTTGTTTGTTTGTTTTTTCCTAAACCCATGCCCACTTACTAGAAACATCAAAGGGGACAACAATGGAGTAGAAGTTTTATGGTGGCCAGAGAATTCAGTAATGCATGACATTAAGGGCCATAAGTTGAACAACTCTACACACTCTAGAAACCTAGATATTACAGTGGCACAGTTATGGAATAAGAATAAAGACCCAGTTATATCCAGTTTCCTCACAAATCCTAATATTGTGGCATAATTGGCAGTGGGATAATTATAGATCTTGACATATCCACTCCTGCCCCAAGTAAAATTTCTTTCGCCCACTCCCGAACTATCTTGCATCCTCCTGCCACACACACATATAAAACAAACCTGGGAAAATTAGTAGGCATTTTCAGCACTGTGGCTGACTAAAAATTTACAAATTCTTCTTTCACGTCTCATATGTGAATAGGATATGTGTTAAAAAGGAACAAAACAAACATTTTGTCCTTTTCATATAAATAGAGAATCCCGGAAGATAATACCACAAATGTGTTTGTTTTCTTTTATTTCACAATTCCATTCATTTTCATCATCAAAGGGCTAATTCATTTCATTATCTATTCATGAAAATCATAGCTGTTTCACTATTTATTCCTTATATGCATATTTACTTTGTTGTTCTTCATCTTTACTGTGCTTTCTGTTACTGTTCATTATTGTGCTGGTAACACAGCTCTTCTTGGCAACTGCCTCCTGGTAGCAGCCATTTTACTTCCTGGAATAGTCAGGAAGAAGAAAATGCCTAGCATTTCTGGAAAACATAAAATGGTTACTGGCAGGAGGAAACAGCAAGGGGACTTTTATACTGCTGGAAAAAGTTAACCCCACCCCTACTCCTTAATGAAAAATAAGTTGAAAATTAATAAGATTAAAAAATCTGGTCATATGTATTCTTTGTCTTTGGCATTTGTCTTATAATGGATAAAATGTGAGCTGAATTTGGTTTAGTTTTTAATTTACTCTTAAACTGATGCATACCTCCATGTCATCCAAATACAAAATCTTACTTTTCACTGCTTGCCCTTTTTGCAAATGCTGGGGCTGGGAAGACAGGAGGAAGTCCAGACTAAAATGTACAAATAACATCTTCCAGTTTAAGGGAATGATATTTTGTTTCAAACATTACATTATGCTATGATGGGGAAGAGTCACAAAATTAACATGGCAGTTTCCACATGATACCAATACATTTCAGTATTGTGCATTATGTTGTATGTATCCTGTGGTTGTTTGCACAAGCAAATGCATGAGTTAAAAAAAATTACAAATAATAAATTCTCTCACAGAAAATTATTTTTCTCTTATGTATTCTTGGGCACAAGCAAAACTGAAGTTGCCTAAAGCAAAACTCAAGGTGAATTTGAGGAGGGAAGTATCCGAGGAATTTCTAGTGAAGCCAAAAGCAAATCTTGTTATTGAAATTATTTTGGCTCCCCAATACACCTGAATCCAATTGCTAGTCCCACCTAGCACAGATCCATTGAATCAATGATTGACTGTTGAGTCAATGTGAATCTCATTCACTCAGTGATGCTATACTCCAGTTGGGACTAACAATAAGATTCAGGAAGGCTGCTTCCCCTGCCCCAACCTAGTGCCCTCCTGATGGGTTGGATTACATTAATCATTACAGCCTCCATCATTTCCAGCCACGCTATGGTATTGCCCAATATATTCAGTTGCAATGAAGGAAAACAAATTTATATTATCTAAGAGTTTTTATGGATGCATCCAATTCACAACTAGTGAAACTATTAATCAAAGTTGGCACAGATCTTCCCATTCAGCATCAGAGGGAGGTAACTGCAAGTGTACTGTTCTATTTTTATTTCCTTTTTCAAATTGTATTTAAGCAAATGTGCATGACTAAAAATGAATATATTTGAAAAATGCTGAGAAACATACTTCAGTGGATGTGATTGCATGCAAAATAATTAAATAAAAATTAAAACATTAAAAAGCTCCTTTATGTATTTATTTCCCACCTTTCTTATAGTATGTGGCCCAAAGGGTCTTCTTTTTATTTTTTGGACATTTTGCTCCAATGTTTTTGAATATTTTCTCATTTCTCTCATTTCTGTATATTAGGAAATGTGCATACCAAACCATGCATGAATGTCCGTGTTGCAAGGGAAAGTAAGTTTCATGCTACATACAGAACTTGGACAGAATGAGAATGCAGCTTGCAGTTTTTCTCATTCCTCTCTGGAGGGCACATGTTGGAGTAGGTTGGCACAATACAAATCTCTAGAAACTTGGGAATAAATCCTGGAAAATCCTTTCCAAAATTTTTGTACAGATTCCATTGTAACAACAGAAGATGAAAACTTATGTATAAAGATCTGGATTATACCCATTCATCCTCTATCACAGCCAGCTGTGCAACCACATAGAAACAAAGTAAATTCTTGGGGGTGAGAAGGGGAAAAGAAAGAAAAACAACAACAACAAAAAGGAGACAAGTAGTATCATTCTCTCTCACACATGCTAAATCATCATGCAGGTTTTAATGAAACTCCCAAGTTCCTAATTGATATTAATTAAATATGTTGCGCTCAATAATTTATGCAGTCACTAATTTCTCCTACAATAGTTTCCCTGAAACCTTCAGTGCAGGATTGTTCACCTTGTGTGAGCATAAGAGTCACAGTTGTGTTGACTTTGAAAATTCAACAGAGTCACAGACAATTGCTCTAGCCTCTATCCTTGCCATTGTGCTCTCCTTTTAAAGATGGAAAGTGACTGCTTGCAAAAGAGAGGCTTCCCCTTGAAAACAGAAGGCAAAAAGGGCTGTTCTCTAGAATCCCACAATCCTTTCTCCACTTCAGATATATGTTGGCAGCCTAATGCTCATAACTACTTCCATGTGGCATTTGCAGGGGTGGATGGTGACTCTGCCATTATGGGGTGGTGAGCCTACCCTCAGTTTTCTTTCTGCTTCTTCTTGTGGCAGCTCTGAATTGAATGGAAGCCTTGTCAGTGCAGCAAAGCAGAGTTCGTACTCGATGCAGAATAAAATAAGGAGATCTGGTGGTAAAAATCAAGACTGAATTCACTGCTTGTATCACAGTAATGTAATGATTACCTTTCCCCTAATATTCTGCTATGGCGGTCCTTTTTCCTTGATGTCCCCTCCAGAGTTTTTCACTCAGTGGCTGTGAACAGAATGATGTGAGGTACAATGAATGGCAACAAGAAGAAGGATGGAGGAAAGAACAGAAAGAGAAAGCCCCTAGGGCCCTGGCTGAACATGGTTTTGGTTTCCTCTCTTGTGATGATCTGACTTTTCATCATGGCTTTTACCCTACAACTTTCTCCTTCCCTCTTTTCCTTCTCTGGTACAACGACCTATACATTTCCATGTCTTGATGTGAAGCTGAAATCACTTGAGAGATGGCTTCTGTGGGCATTCCAACATTTTTTAAATCTTTTTTTCTTTATGAATGGCATGATTCAGTGTTTATTTTGTCATCTTTGTGTCTCATGCAAATAAAGCAATAGTTCCGTGTCATGTGTATGTCCTATAGAAATGTCTTATACTCCACTGTGAAGGTATGAGCACGATAAATTGTACAAGTCAGCCTGTATCCTGAAGGAGAAATAATAACCACCTGAAATGGAATTGATTATGAGTTTTTTAAAGAAAATTTTCAAAGAAAGGAATGGAAATCCTAAAATGTTACTGATGGCCAAAGAATAATGTTGTGTGATTTTTACTGGAAGCAAAACAAGCACATTAATGCAAGATACTGTGAGAAAAGCACACAGGGGAATCTAATGGGAGAACTTGTCAATATGTTTTCATTTCTGACCTATGACTTTTGCTGAAAAATTCCAATTGCAAAAATAAGCAGCCAAAAAGCTGCATTGATACAGCTGTTTTTTAAAATAATAATAATAAAAAGGCACAGCTCCTCATAACTTATGATGGAAGTTTTTTTAAAAAAAATCACGTAAGCTTCTCAGAGACAGACTAATGTGTGGGCTGGGAAGGGAAATAAGAAAGGTAATCGCTTTCAGGGGTGTATCTAATATTCCAGTATGTAGTTGAAATGTACAATGTGATGACAATATAAAAGAATGCTTCAAAAGAGAGGGAGTGGGGAGAGAGATAGAAGAGAAGCTAAAGCTGTTAGTTATATAAAAGCCCAATGCTCTGCATGAAAATGAATGTCATAAAGAAGGGAGGTATCCATCAATTTTAAAATGGGACTTTAGCTAAGCCAGTAATAATGGGCCACAAGTAGCATGGGTAACCATGCACAAGCCTCATCACCCTGTTAAACAGAATGATGCTTCTATCAGTTTCTCATTCTTTCACTCATTCCTGCTTCCTTTTCCTCTTTAAGGATCCTGTTTTCCAGAGCTCCTTCTTTATTCCTAATTCCTCCTCCTTTTCCACAAAAGTCTCAGAACCTCTGTTACAGCAATGAATTTAGACCACACCGGGATTAGCAGTAAATTTTTTTAAAAAATTATTTTCTCTTGTACAAGAGGGGAGCAGTTAGTACACCAAGGCACTCAAGAACATACTACTCCAAAGAACATGGCAACACAAAGGTAATTTTATACTCTGCCAAGCCTCGTACAAAAGCAGAAATGCTGGTAAATTGGCTAATGGAAATCCATACATGTAGGAAACTATGTCATGAATACATTATTATGTCAGCATTCCAGCATTGCACGTGTCCATATCAGTGGTCCCAAATTATAATACCAGACCCCACCTTGTGGGTGTGTAAGTTAATATTATAATAAACCTTAATCAGTCTTTAGGTCACAAAAGTTCAGCTCCTGTGATCGCTCCCCCTCCCTTGTTCTATTCTAGATGTCTCCAGATGCTGAAGACCACAAAACTAACCACATTTCAGACAGTCCCTGTCCGTTTTATTCCCCATTCCTCAACTGTCAGCAGATGCTTTCTTGTTTTTCTAATCCAGCAAGGAAACTTCCCTTATTTACTTTTGCAAGAATTAGCATTTACTTTTCACCTACCTAGTCCTTTATTTTTCTTTGTTAGTAGCTCTTTATGTAGCTTGACTATAACTTAGCTATTAATCAATTATTTCTTATTATTTTCAAATAATGCTCTCACACCTCTGCACTCGGGACTAGTCATTCCAGGATGTAAAATTCATGAAAAGATTTCTTTCCTTAGTACCTTTGTTTCTCTGGAGGCTTCCTTCCATTAATTATAGAGGGGACTCCAGACCGCTTAAGAAGCTTGTGGAGAGATAATCCCAAGAGTCTGCAGGACAGGAGCAGATGGAAAACTTCCTTTGTATGAACATTTTACTTAGGTTGAAAACATGGTCCTTCTGTATGTCCTGGTTATTTGATAGTTACCATTAAGGTCTCACAAGCCTTTATAAGCTGTGTTCTCAACTTTTCAAACTGAGATTAGCCATATATTCTAACGGCAGTGTTGTGCATGGGAAGAGAAAGCCCACACATGAATGGACTCTCTCAGATACACACACACTAGTCCCTATCCCATCAATTCTGCTCAATTTCATGAGGGTGTAGAAGATACTTTACAATGTGTAGAATGCGTAGAAGACGCTTTACAATGGGTTCCTTTTTTTCCTGAAACAACTCATCCCCTTCTCTTTGAGAATGGTTGCAAGGAAATCGAGGAAACATCGTGGCAGGTGATATCAAAAGGCTTTAGGACTCTGTCTTCTGACCCTCTGTGTGTTTTCCAGGAAGTGGGAAAGCCATTGGAAATTGCATCCTTGAAAGTGGCAGGTGGAGTTGACTATGAATGGGAACAGGGAGAGAACAGTGCAGTGAAAGTGTATATGAATTGTTGCAGAGACAGCAGCATTGTGGATTACTGCAGCAGAGTGCCCAGTATTGCATGGTCCTCGTGAAACAGTGCATTTCTTGATGGCACAAATTTCTTTGTGGTGAGAACCATGGGAGCAAACAATATCTCCTTGGGGCTTCACTTTGACTGTATGACAGAGCATACAGCCCAAAGAATTTTTGATGCTATTCTCTGCTATTTTATTTATACCCTATTTTTCTATTGGCATGGGACCAAAGGTGGATTACAAGCCTAAAGTCTGATGATAAAAAAGTGAAAACACAACTAAACAAGCTGTCATATGAAAACACCATTTTTTAAAGTGTAAAATCATAAATGTAGGCTTAAGGATGGCACCAAACTGATTCCCCCCCCCCCCGAGCTTGGTGTCCTACATTATAATTGAATAAATCCACGGAGTTCTGCTGGCAGAAGGCATGTTCATGCTCTGTTGACTTAGAACAAGACTTCAGAGAAATTGTGTGAGTGGAGGGACTTATAATATGCCTTAGCCAGTTCAGGAAAGGGAAGGCATGAATGTACACTGGAGGACAAATGGGGGAACTGAACCTGCCTCACAGCAGAAAATCAACATTTCAAGTGGAGATTTCAGAGGAAGCTCACACAGTGGAATAGAACGTATACAGTCATTCCTCTGCATTTGCTAGGGTTAGGTGAACAGGACCCTTGTAAAAATGAAAAAAACTGTGGATAACTCTAGGCCCTCCCAAACCATATTTAACACACAAAAAAGTATGATCACCATATTTTTTTGAGGCATCAGGGTTCCTTCATGAGGCAGAAGTGGGTGGCTGATGGGGTTAACTACCACCGCACTGCTGCCCCCACATCATTTTTGTAGGGACTTACAAGCCTCAATCACAGTTTTTCACTCTCCCAAGGCTTGCAATCCCTATTAAAAATGGCATAGGGAGGCAGCAGAAGTGACAGCAAAAAATCTATGAATAATCAAATCCGCAAAAGTGAAACCTGCAAATGTGGAGGGCTGACTGTATATGCATTCTTGCGGAATTTTACTTTACTAACTTCAAAACCCAGCTGGGGCAATTGCAAATTCTAAGAAGTGACTTACACTGAAACAGATGTTGTTTATGTACTATGTCCTCCCACATAGACCTTTTAGCTATTGCTTTTTGTGTAATTAGCACATGTTGTGATATGGTATTAGAGTTCCCCTCCACTTTTACCAAGCTGTCCTTTCAATTACTGTTCTGTAATTCCACTCACAAATGCATCATAGAACATCTAACCTTTAAAGTCCTAAATGAAATTTGCAGTTTGCCCCATTCTCCAGTGAAGGTTCTCCTTGACTGATAGGAACCAACTTGGAATGGTTTTGTGTCACTTGAAGGCTTGAACATTTGATTCCTCACTCATTCTTTTCCTAGTCATTTATGAATATGTTAAAAAGTACAGGCCATAAGGTAGATCCCAGCAGCTCTTTGGTGTCTCAGGAAGTTTAAATTCAACTGAATAAATTAAAATGAAATTAATTTTGAGAACGAAACTAATCTACATTAAATGGGCTTCCCATTAGTAATATTATCCTTTAATGGCTATCACCTTTATCATACCTTGACACCAATTTAATGAAAGCATGGAGATTTCCACCCCAGCCCTGACTTTGACTGGGAAATGTCTTGAAGCCTTCACACCTGTTAATTGTAAAAGCACTTTCCTCTCTTTGTCTTCCTGTCATTAGCTGCCTATATAGCTTTCTAATTTCTGTGGTTTGCTAAGTACTCTGCTTGTGAAGCTAGCGGGGGGAAAGTGGTATAAGGAAGTAAGGGTGGATGCCTTTGGGAGATAATGAACCAATACACTTTTATAAATGTTCACAAAAGCATACCTTCACCCCTACTCTATGACATGTTATTGTTGTTGTTGGTCATCAAGTTGTTTCCAACTTGACCCTAAAGTTTCACTACCATGGGGTTTTCTGGGGTGAAAGTGGGTGATGTGCCCAAGGTCACCCAGTGGCTGAGCAGGGAATGAAACCCTGGTGTCCAGGGACAGAAACCAGTCCTCAAACCACTGCATTATGCTTAAATGGCTAGGATGTCAAATGGAAGATGGGGCAAGATTATTTTCTGCTGATCTGGAGATTAGGACCGAGAGCAATGGATTCAGACTACATCTAAACATTAGGAGGAATTTTCTGATGGTAAGAGCAGTTCAACAGTGGAATATGCTGTCTAGGAATCTGATAGAGCCCCCTTCTTTGGAGATTCTTAAACAGGTTAGATGGTCATCTGTTAGGAATGCATTGATTGCATATTCCCACATGGCAGAGAGTTGGGCTGGATGGCCTTTGTGGTCTCTTCCAGCTCTATGATTCCATGATTCTATCCAGTCTGAGTGTGCATGCAGATCCCATAATTTGTTGATTCCCACAGAGCCCTTTTCCATCCACCTGCCAGCACAGACATACAGGCACTTCAAAAGACCACAGTGGAAAATGAAGGAAGATGCAGACACGCATGCTTCACAATACCCTATCTAATCTCTCCCCTGCTCAGTGCATCATCCAAGTGATTAATGCATAAGTAATTTGCATGAAGCATCCAAAGAAAGATGGATCTGGGATGTTCTCACAGATCTAATCTTTACAAACCTTTTATTTTATTTGAGTGGCCACATATCTCCATGGGTGGTGATGATGGTGAGGAACAGGAAAAACAGAGCTATATTGAATACTGAGATGGGATCGGGCTTTCACTGCATGCAACCAATAAATTGCTCGCAACTATGCATTGTTTAGAGGAATAATCTCATGTGAGCCATAACCCTGTATAGAGCTGGCAGGACATAACACTTTGTACCCTTTATACACACACACACATGCACACACACACAACTGACTTTACAATCCCTATGTACCCTCACAATCAATTAGTGGCTAAGGCTGGTGGGGATGCACAGGCAGTGTTCAGTTGTGTTTCTGTAGCCAGAAAACAACTTCATACCCCTAGATGTCCAGTTCTCTTGGATAAATTGCACAGGGGAAGGGATGCCATTGCAGAAGAGGGTAATGAATATCTCCTGGCACAACAACTTTAAGCCATAGTTAATATTACCAACAAGATTCCAATCAATTGCTAAAAAAAGAGAAAGAGGTGGGGATCCCCTTATGGTATTTTTGTCTGTTACAGTATGATTGTGTTTGTAACACTACCTCTTGTTTTTAAAGACTTCTTTTGAATCACCTGTACAACTTAGATGTACTGTATTTAATCCTGGAGTCGTCTCCAAATGTTAGGTCTATGAAACTAGCCCATTGATGTTCTTTCTCATCTTAATTTGTTCTCCTTTTTCTCTGTGCCTTATAGACCGTACAGTCTTCCACATACAAAAATATTGATGTGTTTTCCTTTGAAAACACTCACATTTAGCATCCCAATGTCCTTTTGCTGAATTATAGATACTAAATGGATTTTCTTGGCATCCCACCTCAGATTGTGATCTTGTCTGCTCCCTCAAAGTTAAAGACTGTTGTTATTTATAATTTGGCTTACTGGCTAGTAGTTCACACAGCACTGTTATGTTAGGAGGTGGAACTGATTAGATAAAAGATGTTTGAAGGCAACTAGATATAGGAGGAAGATTTAAGATTGGCTATCTTTTATTTCACAATCTAATTCTATAGATATATACCCAAAAGGAAGACCCATTATGTTACTCTTACCAGGGCAGGAAACCTCCAGGTGTCCATTGTCTCCCACACATCTACTAATTTTAAATCAAACCACATACTTCCCAGGTACCCGATTGTCACTTTATTCCCTGGCAGTGTCTTCTTCTGGAGGCAAACCATATTTCATGGCAAATCATACTTGAATTCCAGGACTGTTATTTCACTTGTAAAGAAGCAGATGCAGGAAGGTATAAATGTGCAAAGAAAACATGGTGCCTGGGGAGTCTATTTATTGATTTGAAACACAGGTAGAGAAAGAGCACACCAATCTCAACTCTCTTTTTGCACTCCTAGGCTTGCCTGAAAACAGTCAAAAAGCATCCTTCAGCTTTGGGAGACGAGAATGAAGGAGCCTGAGAAAACCACCATGCATGGAGGTTAACACAAGTGGTGAATACTCTTTGAACAATCTTAGGTCAACCCAAATAAAAAGACAGAAATAATTTTGAATTCAGACAGAGCTATAAGAAAGACATCTACCCTCCCTGCCTGTTTTTGAGTTTTAAAATCTTAGGCCCTTTCTGCTCCACCCTTCCAACTCACCATAAGGACAGAAGAAGGATGGGACCATGAAGATTCTTATGCACAATATCATCACGGTCCTGTCCTCAGGTGGTGCCATCGCACCGCAAATCATTGATGGGTTTCCCTCGTCAATGACCACTGATCATGCCACCATCTCACCGCACAGCTGCACTTACCTTCCTTGTGGAGGCCCTGGAAGTGCAATAGCTGTGCTTCCTGCCCCAGTGCAGCCTGGGACAGTACCCAGCTGTGCTGCAGCAGGAAGAGGCATGGCCATTGCTCTTCCTAGATCCCAGACACAGCTGGTATGGAGGGGAGTGCTCCTGTTGCACTCCCCTTCTGGCAGAACCAACACTGGGACTCACACTGGATGTCTCTGCAACCAGGTAAGGTGCGGAAAGGGCCTTAGCTGAATGCTCAGAAGATCTGGAAATTCTTGTGGGGTGGTGTTAGACATTAGAATTTGCAACTTCATTTTGTACAGTGGATTATCTAACTTCTAATTTCAAATATATAAAGCTTTCTTTAGTTTTTCTTCCCATTTACCCATTTGTAAAGACAGCTGTTTTGTAACTGGAAAAGTATTTGACTTATCGAATACTTCCTTTATTATTCTTCCATCATGGCTTTACTCTTTTTCTGCTGGTTTTCTCTGTCTTCCCATCAAACTGTTTTTTCTTATGTATTATCACTGTGAGCTGACTTTGAAGAGGTTATCACTGTTCTTGACAGACTATGTGCAGAAGTTTGCACAGGACATCCAGTGCATTGCTGATAGTAAATTCCCAACATATCAGTTCTAGAAAACACAGTTGTGAATGCTGTCTTGTACTCTTTGAAACTAAAGTAAGCCCTTTGTCAACCTCTCTCATTCTCCTGAAAAGAAAGGACATGAGAACCATTTGGTCAACAATAAGCAATAACACCTTGACAAAATGGCTCGTTCTCCAGAAGATAATGGCATCGCTATGGCAATTCCAGATAAATAATGTTTCACTTTCAGTTGTTCCAAAAGGCTGAGATAATGTTAATATAAAGCAGAAGACAGAGCCTATGATCTACATTTGAGGAAGGAGAGTGAGAATGAATGTGATAACTTCACTCTGTTAACATTCTGATTGCCCTCTTATGTATAAAATAGGAATGGGAGAAATCTAGAATTTTCCGAATCCAGATCTGAATCCCTGATAGGTTCTGGGAATCCACGAATCTCACGAATCTCCAATCTTTCTAATCTTTTTTTAAAAAAAGGGCTTAAAAAGCAATTTTTTTTTAAAAAAAATAAACTTTTTAAAACTTTTTTAAAACAGAACTTTTTTAAAAAAAAACTTATTGTTTGGTTGGTGGATTTGAAAGATTTGGTTTGGCTATTTTTCCACAGGGATTCAGATTCGCAAATCTTGAATCCTTGCTGAGGATTCTGTTGGCCCATCCCTAGTATAAAGAGTTGTTATCTCCTTCTCTTAAATGTGAAGACCATCTGTGTGACTTAGAACCCTGGAAAATCCACAGCCCATGAAAAGTGAGAAGAATGGGGATAGAGAGCATGGAGCAAACACATTCATCAAATGTGTGAGGAGCAAGAGTGTAAATCCTTGACTATTTTATCCTCATATATAAGAACAAATATTTACAGTAGATTTCTATCTACTGCAAGAGAAAACAGTTATTCCTCCACAGTATTGTCTCTGTAGTCAAACAGTTCAAAGTGTTCTGGAAGAACTATTTTGCAGGTGAAACAGGTGGAATTTTAGGCCAAAATCCCATATTTTTTTCCCACATAAAAGTTTTTCTGCATAGGAAATAATGATTTCTGCACAAAGCATAAAACGGATATTTCTTTCTGGGGTGCTGGCGGGGAGAGCAGAGAAAAAAATGTTTTCCTCTATAGAGCAATTTGTCCATGATGTTTTGGGACATTCAAATATCAGGGGAAAACTGTACAAGTTTGACTGGAATACCAGAAAAGCACCAAATAATGCCAGTCTTAACAGAATTGCACTGGCTGCCAATTTGCTTTCAGTCTGAATTCAAAATGTGTGTGGGTGGCATTTAAAGCCCTAAATGGTTTGGAACTTTGATATCTGAGGAGTATTCTTTTCCTGTATGTGCATCCCCGAGAACTGAAGTCTGCTAAAGGAGCTCCTCTGTGCCCCACCAGTGAGGTCAGTGGGCATGAAGAAAGCCAAAGGCTTTCTCAGCCACGTCACTCCAGTTTTGGAATGTGCTTCCCTTGGAGGCTCAGTTGGCACCACAGTAGATTTCATTTAGGCACCAAGTTAAAACATGACTGTTTATTAAAGACTTTGGACCTTGCTGGTTAACCCTCAGTGCAAATGTACATGATTTTAAAACTGTATGAATCTTTTAAACTTGTTTTTAAGTTGTAACTATATTTAATATGCTTTTAGTCTATTTTATTGTTTCAACATACTTGTGCTAATTTCACTTGTAAGCCACCCTGAGATCTTTTGAGATAGGGAGAGATAGAAATATTTAACAAATAAAATGCATACACACATACATTGCTGTTCTTTGTGATGGGTTTTCTGCCTATCAAGAAACCTATTTTCTGACTAGGAATGAGCATTCCTTCCATCCCTAGCAGAAGACACACACTTGAGACTGTTAGAAGACTCCCTAAAGCAGTGCCAAGAAGCACAAAGTTTTTCACTACCATTGCTGATTTGGGTTATACCACTTATACCTACATATACAACATGCATATTATGTGATGTCAAGTGGATTTTGGTTTATGACAACTGTATGAATCAGTGATCTTTAAAAGACCCTGTTTATCATCTCTCACATGTCCTGCACACTCAGGGCTATGACTTCTTTGATTGAGTCAATATAACCATTGGTCAGACTTCTTTTTTTCCCCATTACTGCTTTCAACTTGCCCCACCACTACTGTCTTTTCCAGTGAGTTATGTTGTGTCATGATATGTCCAACATCTGATAACCTTAATTTAGTCATTTCCAGTTTTAGTGAAAACTCAGGTTTTGTTGGCTCTAAAACTGTAATAACCTAGTTCAGAATGTTGTTGTTGTTGTTGTTGTTGTTGTTGTTGTTGTGTGCCTTCAAGTCATTTCTGACTTATGACAACCCTCGCAGGGTTTTCAGTAGCTGAGAGTATGTTGTTACCATGGCTATGATATGTCTGGTGAGAGCACTAGATATCATTTGATATCAAATAATTTGGCCTTTACCTGACCTTTCTCTACCACCCCGCTCCACGTGTTTGCAGAGGTCCACTGGACAAGCATGTATTAGGCACAGCCGTTAATGGTTGTAAATTCCAAACCTCATTTAGGCAGACAACTTAAGCCTCTTCGATGCTTCAGGGAATACCTTCTTGCAAACCGGCCTTGCTCAGCGCGAATCTACACAAAGACACACTCATTCCTTTATGTTGGGCCATTTGCATACTGGCCATACTATTGTCGTCAAGTGCTAAGCCCATCATGTAAAACCTGACCTTTTCCAACGCCTTTGTCCAGCTACAAATTTCCTTTGTTCTCACCGAGCATGGCATAGCCTGTAGGTAAAATCCACCCTATAAAAAGTCCCCATTTTCTAGTCCTCCTCGGATCGCTCCTGGGTTTCCTCCAGCCTTGCTGTTGGTCTGTCCAGTGAGCTCCCCTCAGTGAACCACGCTGAGCTTTCTTCCCTGCAACCCTCCGTTTCTCTCCATGACTATGAGACCAGGTGTCGTATTACCCACTCCCCCGAAAACTCTCCATTTCTATTTCCAGTTAGCTATGTGCATGTGTTGTCTTATTTGTTGTTTGTCCTTTAATAAAGCTATCCTTTTTGTTACTTTAAAACTTGTCTGGTCGCTCTCTGACCTGACACCGTAGACATAGGGTAAAAGATCCTAGCTAAAGTTACCCTGCCTCTTGTTAGCTTAAGAGAGTGCTCAAGTTAATTTCCCCCATATTGTGTTTTTATTTGGCAATTTGGGCGCCCCTCCCGGGACCCCCAACATACAGGGTAACAATGTGACATGCCCAAGATCACCCAGTAGATTTCCATGGCCAAAACCTGAACGCTGGCCTCCAGGGTTGTAGTCCAGCACACAAATCCACTACATCACTCTGGCCCTTGGTTATGAATACTCCATCCCATTTCCTCTTGCAGAAATAGTGCTGTAGGTCAGAAACAGCTTTGAATGAGGTGTTATTGAGCCCGGTTATTTTGGCAAGTAAACTTGAATGCCATGGGGAAAGGCAAACTGATTTGAAAAAAGAGCTTGTGATGTACACACACAGAGAGATGTGAAAATATGTATCTATGAAGATGCATTAGTTATAATAAAAGTTTCCTGTAACTATTGTACATATAAATATACTTTGTTACATTGAATCTGAGAACATACGCATAGGTAATTTGCCACAATCCACATTTTAGAAAAAGAAATGGATTTTAACTTGAAAACTGTGAAGCAAGATTGTAAACGGAAAAAGAGAGATCCCTTTCCCATTCCACTGCTAGTGTACCAGCGCTAATTGGCTCACCTGAGTAAAGTGCACTGAGAAGGCAAAAAATAAGCCAGAAAACAAGCAAACAAAATCCATCACCTCTGACACAGTGGTTTGTCCAAACAGGCAAAAAAAAAAAAAAAAAAATCCAGCTTGGCCCATATGCAACTGGCTGCTTTAGTGGACAGGTGGATGTTGATGAGATTTCTGGCAAAGAGGGTTGGCTGGGAGGAATATGGGTTTATATAGCTCTTCCTGGCTTTGTCCCACTACCTTGGTTGGCACTACTGGTGACTGCTTGTGTATGCCTGTAATACCAATACATGCCACCTTCATCTATGGCCAAATGCTATGCCACTTCCACTTTGGGTTAGGCAGATGGAATTGTATTCCTGTGGACATTGCTCCAACCTTTTATGAAATGAGGACTGATGCACTGAATTCTTTTGGTTCCTTTGCAGTTTTCCACTGTTAACCAGTCATTTTTGTGATTAGAGGGATTGTGTTAAGAGGAACACTTAATGCAGATGTGCCTTTAGGCAAAGTATACTGTCTTTGTGTGAAGAGACTTTCTCCTTTTTTGACTAATGATATTGGCAAAATCACTTAAAAAGAATAAGTTTCCAAAAATGACATGTTATTTCTTTTGAATGTGTTTTCCCATGTAATCCATTTCCATGAAGTTTTCCAGGATTTTCTGTACAATGTGCTAGAAAGAAAAGAAAGAAAAAGTAACAGTAAATGTTGGGATCCACACTGTTTCTATAAACCAATTAGAGCAGACAATTTTAAGATGGAGTTCATATCAAAGGAGATTGGAATGATTTTTATCTGTAAAATTCTGAGTAAAGAGGTCACAGCTTCTAATATTCCTCCAGTTCTTTCTTGGACCGAAGGGTAAAGGGACCCTTATCACATAAAAAGCTCCACTGGGTGGTACTGAATATGTGCAATGGTGGCAGAAAACTATTTTACTTTGCTTTTCTTTACTGCCACTGTTTCCACAAGGCAGGAATAAAAATGAGATCTCTGCACGGTCTGTCAAAGTCACTGGGAATCCTCTACAGTTATGCTAGTTGTCTTTGCACATGATTCATTACTCCCAAAAGCCCCACTAAAATAGGGAGCCTTATGCATTCCACCAGATTGAAGACATCACTCGAAAGTGACTGTATTGATCAACAGAGTCATTTCTGCACTCCAGAAACTGACCAGAGTTTCAGCAGAACCACAAACCATACCCAAGGGAATATCTCTCACAGCTATTAGGAAAACCTGTGGATACGTTAATCTCTGGGATAGGGCAAGCCAGCTAAATAGGATATCCAGTTCAGGCTAGTAGTTAGCATTAATCTGAACTTAAGCATTTAGGTTGTTGTTGTTGTTGTTGTCATCCCCATCCCCATCATCTTTATGCATACTCAGTCTTTGCCCCAAGACTGGGACCCAAGGAGGCTTACAAATTAAAATAATTAAGTTATAGCTAAAACATAGAAAAGTCAACATTAAAATAGAATTGAACTGTTAATGATATTTAAACAACTTAAAACATATACTTTAAAAGGATACAAAGCAATGCAATTTAAAACTATGCAGCACCCTCTTACAAGTCCTTTTCTTAAGAGCCTTCAGTTCTAGAAGCCTGTCTGCAAATAAAGAATCTTCATTTGCCAGTTGAAGGACAGCAAGGAAATGACCTAGAGACTGAATTCTAATGCCTAGGGACACCCACTGAGAAGGCCCTATCTTAGATTTCCACCAATTGTACCTGCAAATCTGGCAGAACTGAAAGAAGATCCTTTCCTGAGGATCTCAGGATCCAGGCAGGCTCATATGGGAAGATACAGTCTGTAAGATAGCCTGGACCAAAGCCATAAATGGTTTTATAACCAGCACCCTGAATTGTGCCCAGAAACAGACTAACGGCTGGTTAAACAGTTGGAGAGCAAGAGTTGTACAATTCCTGTAAGGAGCCCCAGTCCTTTGCGCCAAGTAAGTTTCCAAACACTCTTCAAAGATTGTCTCATGTAGAGTATGTTACAGTAATCCAAATGGAATGTAACCTAGGCATGTGTCACCATGTCCAAGTCAGCAATCTTCTGGAACAAACACATTTGGTACACTAGCTTTAAGTGTGCAAAAATACTCCTTGCCTCACAGAAGTTTCATCTTTCAAGTTTAACACTAAGTCCAAGAGTACACCCAGACTGAGAACCTGCATCTTCATGGAAAGGATATTGTTACTGCAGTTTAGGCCTACTTGGAGATACCCCAAGATATCATTTTGATATCATAATTTGGCTCTCTTCCACCTCCCCTCTCCACGTGTTTGTGAGGCCCCTGGACAAAGCACAGAACTAGGCTTGGCCACTAATTACTGAACATTCCTTTCTCCACCCAGGCAGGCCAGAAATAGCCAGATCCTTGCTTTAGGAGACCTCTCCGCAAACACCTTAATTATGTATGCACGCTGTTTACAAAGGACTCCCTGCCCCAAGCAGGCAACCTGGCAAGCTGAATACTCAACTGCCAAGCACTGAGCATTTGCATACTGGCCAACTCTTTGTCAATTCGGACTTAACTCAATCATGCTAAATTTGACCTTTCCAAAACTTTGTCCCGCGCCCAAATCGCATTGTTTTCCCCAAGTACGGCATAGCCTGCAGTTGCATTTCTCCCTATAAAAAACCCTGATTCTGAGATCGTCCTTGGATCGCTCCCAAGTTCCAGACTGTCTTACTGCTGCTTTGCCTGGCGAGCTTCCCCTCAGCCCCACATGCTGAGCTACATCACACCCCAGCATCGCTCTCTATCTTCTTTCCAGATTCCAGGAACAGGTTCCGTATCACCCGAATCAACTATCCCTCTCAAAAATCCTGCTATCCAATTCAAAACTTTATTTCTTTAGTTATCTATGTGCGTGCGTTTCTTACATTGTGTGCCTGTAATTAATAAAGATCATTCATTTATTTTCAACACGGTTTGCTTCTTGACTTTCCCTGACCCCGTAAACATTGGGTTACAAGATCCTGCTGCGTTACCTTGCCTCTCATTTTGCCAGCAGTGCTCTAAGCTAATTTCCCCCAAAGTGTGTTTTTGTTTGGTTATTTGGGTGTCCCTCCCGGGACCCCCAGCAAACAGGGTAACAATTTGACTAAGATGTGGTAAGTAATTCAGCTTCTCCAGACCTAGATAATGTTTCCCCTGTCACACTAGGTCACACATACACCTTATAGTATACGTGGAACCAGATATCACCGGGGGAGCTTCCAAGGTTCAGAAGCCATTGCCAAAATATGATCAGCACAGCAGATAGATCCTTTAAAAAGTACATTCTAATACTGGAGTTACTGACATTAAAGTCATCCCTCTCTCCTTCTGCAGACAGCTTCATGATTGTAAGACAGTCATGAATTCCTGAGCCTTTGCAATCAAGGTAGCTTGTGCTTGGATACTGAAATTCTTTTGAAATGCTGTAGGGTCTTCATCACTTTTCAGAACAACTGTGTTAGATTTGGAATCAAAACTAAAAGACAAGGGGGCAAGTGATAAACAAGGGACTCACCGTCCTTCCTGAGACACCTCCCCATGAAGTACAGATTTTTTTAAGCCTGGGAAGTTGACAGAATTCCTAGAAAGCATGACAGTACCCACTTCTCCACTGAGTCTGTGTTATTGCAGTCCTGAATAAACTGTTGAGCATGCAGTATAATAACCATCTCTCTCACCTTCCCAGGTCTTGGCAATACAAGCCAGGTCAGCATGTGATCCATGGCCTTTTTACACTACGGAGTGGCTAAATTCTATGGAATCCTTGTAGTTTGGTGAGGCACTAGAGCTGTCTGGAAGAGAATTCTAAGCATCCTGTCCTAAGCTGAAAATCCCAGGTGTCTGGGGGATGGAACCTTGGCAAAAATAGAATCGTATTACTATCATTGTGTGATGCAAAGGGCCCCAGTTCTTCGTTCAAGTAACAGTGCCCTTTTCATCAGTGACACTTGACTTCAGGTACTATCAACTCAGGAAGGAAGCCCCATGTGCAATGTCTCCAAGCTCCAATATGCAGTAGACCTTTTCAATAGATCATCAGGCATAGTGAGGCAACTGTTCAGTGGCAACTCTCAGTCAAGTAGAATCATAGTGCTGTAATTGTGTTGTGTGAAAAAAACTCCTAATTCAAATCCTGGATTACTTTTGTTTTTCCTCTCTCTGACCTGGGAACTAAAAAAAACCCATGATCTTAGGTTACTGCAGGAGACTGGAATGTCAAACCTGTTGGCCTCAGCTGGGCAGAAAAAAAGGATAAATTGAATCTTTGTCCCTTACCTGTCTTCAAATGCTCACTACTATTTTTTTTCCCTTCCCCTGATGCTCCAGATAATGAGCCATGCACCCTCTTCCATCATCTATTGCCCTAGACAGAAACTTAACTATAATGCATTCTGGCAGCTCTTAATTGCATTCAATTACTTACTAACTAGGTAGGGGAGAAAGAACAGTCAGAGTAGCTTTTATAATTTTCAAGAAAATGCACGTTTAATGCCTGATTGGAGTATACCCTCCATCCCATATGAGATCTCTGAGTTTTGGTCCCATCTGAAGTGCACTAAAGTGTGGATTGTGCAACCACCGGCCAAAATTAAACCAACCAATGAAAGAATTTCAAACCATGGGGATTTTATTTTCACAGAAAGTGTCATTTGGGAAGTTTGGGGGATTTTGTTTAAAAAGCATGATTTTTGCATAGGAAATTTTTTCTTTTTGTGGAAAATAATCAGGGTGAGTAACTAGAAGATTATTCTTTACATATTTACTGTATACCCATGATAGAACTTTTCAGGTAAATTCTAATACACATGTTTATGAAAATATAACAGGTATGACAATTCTTTTTTTTCCTATAGGTATCAAATGAATAACTTGACAACCTGTTGGAACTGTGTGCTTAGGAAAAATGACTATTTGTTCAAATTTGGACAAACTTTTTCTGTCTGGAAAGCATCGGTTTAGATCTAAATCTCTCCATTTAAATGGCATTTTTCTCAACAACACTCTGTATTTTCTTGCATATTATGTGATATGCTGTAAACATTATTGGAGACTAAAACTGATTGTTAGTCCATATGAGATCTTATTGATCCAATTGGTTTACTCTATTGGTTAGAATCATTAAACTAAGGTCAAACTTTTTAATGATGACTTTTGTGTATGATCTTTTGAAGTACACCAAGGTGGGCAACTGGGAAGAAGGTGGGTGCCATTTCCCCATACCCACCCAGCAAGTCACAGCAGCATATTTTGGCTGATTGCAGGGAAGAGTTGGAGGGTTGAGGGCTCAGGGGGTTGGAGGGAAGCAAACTTTTGCATTTGTGGCCAGGTTTGGCTGGTTTGAGAGTAAAAAAAAATAACAAAAAAGCTTCCAAATTTTGAACATAAGGGGCTTTGGGGAAGACGAAAACAAAGAAGAAAACAAACTGCCAATGTGTGGGTAGTTTGGGGAACTTTGTCCAGTTTTGAGATGAAACATTGCTGGAAAATGACCCAACATTATTTTGAGAGGTCTATGGGGTTTGGGAGATTCAGGGGCTACACTTAGGCCATTTCCGCACTACAGTGTTAAACTGCTGCTATTCCACTTTCAATGCCCTGTGGAATTCTGGGGTTTGTAGTTTACTGAGACCAAAGAGCTCTTTGGCTGAGAATTTGAAGTGCCCTTCCCTAAACTACAAACCCCCGAATTCAATAGGAGGTTGATAGTGGAACAGCAGCACTTTAATGCTGTAGTGCGGAAATGGCCTTAGGAGTCACAAGGGCTATGTATGGCTCACAGGCTGAATTTTGATCACATGTCACAATATATTCATGGTAGGGAAAAAAACCTATAGCAAGAAAAAGAATAAAATGCCAAACAAATAAACAAAACGACAACAAACAAATAAGGCAAAACAGAATACTGTATGTGGAGTATTTTTCTGAGCCTTGAGCAAAGACATTAATGAATATGATCATCATAAAGCTCTTATAAAGAGACAAGTTATGCTGAAGTTCAGGATTCTGAAAATGGCAGGTACAAGAATCAAAAATGGTGTATTGTAAATAGAAAGTTAACCATTTGAAGTAGAATATCTGTTGAAAAGTACACACACTTAAGTACCTACTGAACCATGAATCTCATTATGTGATTTGGGGCCAGACACCACACACAGGAGGAGGAGAGCTTTGCACAACACCTTAGGATCTACTGAGAAATAAAAAATGATAACAATAATAGAGAAATAATACAGGGAAGAGATGAGGAGAGTAGGTGGGCCCTGTGAGAAGAGGGTCTGGAGGATGGAGAATCCTCTCATCTGCTGTTGAGGGAGTGCCTTCTTCTTCCATTAGATGGATACATTTTCATACCTTAGGAATGAACTATGGCCAGTGGTAGTTAGTGTCTCTAATATTAACTGTGTATATGCAAATCTGCCCCAGGTTTCAGTCTATACTTCCATGGAGCTGTCCAATGCACTGACCTCAATTTCCCAAATAGGTTCAATACTTGGATGACTTCTGGGGCTACAAGCCAGCTATTAGCTACCATTATGAACCATCCACCATCAGATAAGATGGTAGCAGGGGTAGAGGGAATATTTATTCCTAGGTTGGAAAAATGAGTGTCCCAACAATCAGGAAACTTCATCAGAAAAAAAAAATAGATATGTGATAATCTTGCAGTTTTCTCTCAGCATTTAAATGTCCTGTATGAAGCAATCAATTATAGAAAAACACATTTTTGACACAAAAAAACTATTTTCCTCACCTATACAAGCAACATATATCCCTAGATGGGAAGCCGATCAGAGAGATAGAGTGGAAGTAAAGGTGTCTTATTTTCTCCTCTGTTTTTTATTATTATAACAATTATAATAAATAATTGTTACAATAAATTACTCTTGTTCTATGATAAATAATTACAACAATAAACAATTATAATAAGTATGTTAATAAATTATAATAAATAAACATATTGAACCCTGTATACCAGTTACTAATACGTAACTTGGAGATACATGCTCATGACTGTTTCGCATTCACAATCCCTACAGAGCCCCTAGTTTAGGGGATACCTAGGGACTGTGAAAGTCCTCAGATTCCAGGCAACTTACCAGGCAACAATTGCTGTGATCAGGAAGCAGCTGGTTGATGGCCCCACCCTACCTCTTAGAGTGATCTCTTTCATGAGAGGGAATTGCAACAGCGACCTTGCTTCTGTCTTTCACACTGGAGATGACTGACGGGAAAGAGTGGGAATGTCAGTTCGCTGCTTCCTGATTCATAGGGGAACAGGCCCTCATTGATCACAGTGGCTACTGCCCAGTATATGGGAACTGGAGGTGGACATTGGAATAGAAGTCACTGTGTAGCACTGTAACTACAGTGCTTATGCATTTATACCTCCCAGCTAGGATTCTGGTCAACATTACTATGGGGTTTTTCATACTTTGGGAAGAAAACAGGGCAGTCTGTTACTCACTGGACTGGCGCGCTCCCTTCGACGATCCATGCTGATCCAGAGCAGTGCATGCCTGCGCTACACACTGCTCCAGGGACGAAAATGGAGGCTTCCGGTTGCTGGAGACTCTCCACCAATCGGAGAAGCTCGCCAGCTGGAAGCCCACCCCTAGAAGATCTGCAGCCTTGCGCTGGTGCAAGCCTGCAGATCTACACTGGAGCGCAGCGACGGACTGGGGCTCGCCGGGCTATTGAAAGATCTGTTTTAAGCAGTCTTTCAATAGCATGGCGAATCACCAGTTCTGGTCGTTCCGGAGTGGGCTGAAGTCCGAAACTACAGAAAGTAGTCCGGACCCAGTTCACCCCCAAGTGCCTGTTCTAAAAACAAAATGCGGAAAAGGCCTATATATTAAATGTCATATATAATATATAAATAACATAGGTTATTTGTCCTCTCTTTTTTCCTATTAATATGAGTGGCTAGCTTTCAGAAACTGCTGGGGTTGGAACTAGGGGGGTGCTTCTATTCATGTAGAGCTGCCCTATATGGAGATTTATCAGAACTTAGTTTACATATTTCTAGCAACAGAGTATTCTTAGAATCTGTACAGCCCTACTATCTGCTCACTGGGGTCCCAGGAATGAGATAGACTAAAGCAAACTTTAGCCTGGGCCTTTGCCCGAATAATAAGTTTTTCCTGTTTGTCCTGTGTTTTTCTGTGCATCTTGGCTCTGATTCTTTGGCTAGGTCCAACACCTCCTGGTTACTTTGGACAGCAGGTGACCATTGAGCCTTGATACCATTCTTTTCCAAGGAGTAGAAAAATTAGCATGATTGTCCTTTCAGCGTGTGATAATTTTATTTCTGTTCCTGTATTGATATACATGGCCATAGTTTTTCTTCCTCTGCATTAATTAATCAGAGGCATAACTAAGCACGCAGGAAATAGTAATATTTTGGTCCTGCAGATCAATGAATCACTTAAAACCTTCTTTGTGATTCACCTATGAAGCTTTTCTTTTGGAATGACTATCTTCAATTTAGAAGCGCTTGTGAAAATAAATCTGCTAGATGGAGGGATTTTTTGAAAGACTCATTGGAATCAGAGTTCTCATTCATTTAAATTGGCAACGTCTTGGAGCTCTCCTCCTACAGCACTGAGAAGAAAACTGCAGATGTATATGTGAGAAAATGAGCTATCTTATATTATTGCATTTGCATATGAGGAAAATGTTAATACCCTATTATCTCTTCTTCCCTCTGAATCTGTGGAAATTCCGTAAATCAGATTACTTTCTCTAATCTATGTTAGCAGGAGGCTTTAAGGAAAGTAGATAAAAGACAGTTTTAAAGTGTACTCCTTGCATAATACTGAATTCTTAGAGCAAGTGCTCCCCAACCAGCTATCAACTTGGTGAAAACTTGACAGAAAAAAAATATATAGGAAGCTCAGCTCTTAGCAATCAAATGGATGTGTCAGAGATTCTGTAATGTCTGAGCACTTCAGACTTGTACAAAGGGATTAGCTTCTTTATTTTTATAGAATTTGTCAGAACCTAGGACTTTTCTTTTAGAATCTCCAAACACACCTTCACCCTTCCTTCCACTAAAAACATTTGCTCTTTGAGAACATGTGGGGCTATCAGTAACTTCCAGACTGTCTGAGTAATATTTTTTTTGAAAATGCAAATCATTTCATGAAGGCATTGTCCACACTTTTTTTTTAATTCTGTCTGTCAAATATTGGAATGGCAAGAGAACACAGTGGGATGATCTAACATGTAAATCAGAGATGTAATTGTTTGTTAAATTGGTTCTCAAAGAAAGCAATGTAACCAATTTTCTTCCTGATGCAATAAATTCACAATTTGGAGCTTGATCTGAAGAAAATTTGGGGGCTATATGTGCATGTGTGTAAACCAACATATTCTGATCAGAAAAAAAAATTCTGCACAGGAAAAAAAATGCTGTTTTCTGCACAAAAACCCACTTGTGATTTTTGTGCAGAATAAGTCCCAAATTATGAAAATTCTCATCAGTCCAGAATGCTTCTTGTCAAGATTTCCCAGTACCTTGAGAAACGTGTTTTCCAACCATTTTTGAATATTTTCAAATATTTTCACCCCTGGTGTAAAGCTATAACTGTCTCAACCCCTCTCTTACAAGTAAATTGTTTAAGCATAATAGTCATCTAATTGATGTAGTTTCCTTCTGATAGGGAACAGAGAAAGAAAGGATCATCAAAGCATTTGCCATTTATAGAACAATGTTTATAATTTTGACTGGGTTCTTCTAAAAACAATTGGGGAGATGGATTCATTACCAAGAATATTGGTTTCCCCAAACTGATTAGATGCACACATATACCACTCCACAATCCAAAGGACTGGATTGGATACAGATTTTGTCATGCTCAGACACATTAGAATCAATTAGACTAAAACTCATCAAACACCACAGATTTCTATGGTCTGCTCTAAATTTGAATACAATTCATTGGTTTTCCAAGGTAAGGCAGTATATATCATTTTTCTTTTACTCTGGAAAATTCTGATGGCTCCTCCATATGATTTATCTACAGTTTCTATCCCCCTTTTTAATAAAATATTATGGGAAGATTAAAATACCTTTAAAAGCAACATAATCATACACAATGCAATATCAACAACTGAAAAACTAAAACATAAAGAAAGAAAATCTAAAAGTTTTTTTTTTTATCTTCATCTTTGAATTAACTCTGGTAAAAATGCAGGTATTGCTTCACATCAGAATTAAAGGGGCTAAATATTTTTCCCCATAGTTACATTTAGACACACTATGGAAGCTGTTAGTTTAATCAGCTAGTTTATACACAAGGCGTACAACATCATTTCTGAGTTGATTTTATGATGCATGAATAGATCATATTATAATTTGTAAGTTAATCACCAAGTAATGAATCTGAATGGTATAAATTCTAGCAAAGATCTCTGTAACTCTGAGTTTTAAAATGATTTTTAAATCTTTGGCAAGGTAATCACTCATGTGCATCATAGGAACCAAGTGCACAATGGGAGGGCACCTTTTTTTTTCCCGATTGACCATTAGTGCATCTACTTTCTTCATAAGAAGGGAGGCCAATTTCTTTAGTTTAATTTTGCCCCATCCTTGATGGCTGGAAGCAAAGACAAATGGATAAGACCAAAAATGCTATCATACTTTAGCTTAAAGCTCTTATTGCCTTCTATTAACCCGTATAAGAAAGCTATTTTAGCCTTTTAAAATGGGAAAACTAATACAAAATCTGGGAAGCCAGAAAATTATGGTGTCATGGGGAAAGGGAGATGGCCCTCTGGTGGACACAAGATTTCAGGAAGTACCCCATTGGTGCTTTACATTAATCACAATCTGAACATTTTCTGAGTGCCACCATTGCGGGAAATGTGAGGTATAAATAATACAGCAGATAGAAAGCTAGTAGAATTTCCAGGTGAAAAATGTTCTTACGCAAAAATACACGGTGAGTCATAATTGATCTATGTTTGAATCACTTAAAATATTAAAGTTTCTCTTTTTTTGTCCTGAGGGAGTAAAATCATAGCTTTTTATATTAAAGAGTTACCAACCTTGGATTTGACTTCTGAGTTAATTTCAAGGTCTGGAGGCATTTCTAGTTTCATGGGAAACAGCAAACTCATAGTTGCACCAGGCAACTAGGAATCCTGCATAATCAGGCTCAAAAGGAGTGTCTATGAGTATAAAATTGTATGCATATGAAGAACTTTCTTGGACAACCTGCAGAACTTCTAGATTTCAGGAACAGGGGTGGAAGTGGTAGCAGAGACAGAACCCATAAAGGCGATCCAGACTAAACATTAGGAAGAACCACATGACGATAAGATAATGGATAGATTGTCTCAGAAGGTGATTGACTTTTCTTCAGCAAAGTTTTGAAAAAGGTTGGATGGCCATCTGTCAGGACTAGCTGTTGATGCTTGCTGTGCCAGAAAGTTTATATAGATGGCCCTTGGGGATTCACTTAAACTCCATGATTCTATGACTTAAGTACTATAATGCATGCCAACACACCATGTAAAAAGGTAAACCTTGAGTGCTCTGATAGTCATTCCCATTAAAATAACAGAAAACTGAGGCAACAAGAGAAGCTTACCAAGTAGGCTGAATATGTAGCACAGCTGAGAAAAGATACTTGTAATTTCACTCCTAGCAAGCTATATATTAGTGATTTCATTCCTAGCCAGCTGTTTGCTCCTTTCAATTGTACCCTCTTTCCTCTAAGCACGTTACCAGAGGCCTTTGCTCAGGGAAAAGCTTAATTTGTCATTCCAAAGATGACCCGTTTTACAAAGCATAGTTAAATACAATGAATAATCCCTTTTAAAAAGTGTGATTGTTCATTTCCCACTTTCATTTCTGACTTACTCTGCCTTGAGCATAATACAATATAATTATTGTTAACAGCAAAGTCAGGATTTTCCAAAACATAGCTTTGGCATTTCTGAGCTTTAAACTTTTTACAATATTAATTAAGACTTTCATCTGTAACCTCCTGGGTTCAGGTCTCTTGCTCTTACTGAAACTAGGTTAGCGGTAATGAAATTTGGTTGGTAATTTCATCTTTAAAGCAACCTGGATTTTTTTTAATAAAGCAGTGATTTTCCAGTGATGGATTGGGAAAGAACAGTCAGTCACAAAAGCATTGTGGGTTATTCACGTGTTAATTCTAGAAATATATGGTAAAGGGGATTAAGTACCTGGAATATGGGCGGAAGCCCTGTTCCCTCCAGACATTGCTGTTGATACGAAAGAGTAACTGTTAACATAATAAGCTCTATATGTGAATACATTATCAACCATGCAATTAATCCAAGACTAAAGAAATCTGCCTTAATTGGTTTTATTTTAATCTGCTTCTTGACATTCCCTGAAATGATTGAAGGAATTTCACTGTGGAAGTTACATTCAGTTTATCATGTGTTGGTGCAGACATTTGCATTGTTGGGTCCAGAGATTTTGTTACCCCACATGTTAGTTTCTAGCTCTCCCTGGGCAGCTCACAACATATGAAAAGGCAAAATGTCATTCTCACATACTGAAGCCCACAAAATCTCAGTCTCAAAGAATAACAGTATTATGATACCCATAGGTCTGCAAAAGCTTGAAGGTCATTTTTAGAAAAAGTTTTGTGTCGCCTTGAGACTTACTTTTTAATGCCAAAATGGCATGTGCTTTCATAAGCAAAAGCCTACTTTATGTGATTTTGAGGAGAAGGTAGTGAAAGGAAGGGGAGAAAAAGTCATGTAAAAGCTGACCAAAAGGGAACTTTATAAAGTTATTAGAGTACCCTGCATGCACTATAACTGTAACAATACATATTGTACAGATTATTCATACTGTGTAGAAGAAACCACAATCTCTTTTATAACATAATGACATTGCTTTCCCCATTCTCTCACCAAATCCCACCTGATTAAGTAGATTGGTCCCATTTCATAATCAAAAGCTCAAAAAAGGAGTTCAGATAGTTAACTGCAGGATGCCGTTGAATGCCCCCCCCTTATTATCAAAGACCACCATTCCCACAGTCGTAGGATTTTCAGATTTCCCTTTCCAAAGGTGAAAGGAAAGCTCTGAGGAAGCTTACTTTGGGAATCAGCTATTTGGAATGCAAGTGCAACTCAATGCTAGGCAACAGGTGTGGTGCCTTAAGAGTAAAACCCAGCATAGTGTTGTATGTGGGAGGGACTTATAGATGAGAGGAATTATATATGAGGCAGAGGTTCTGTTTGAAAGAGAGTCTTCAGTGAGATCTTGGCCAGAGAGGATGGCTGAGGAAAAGACACAGAGACTTGATGTCTAAGGCTGAAAGTTATTGACATAGACTATCCGAAGTTTAAACCATACATTGGACTTTACATGACAAGATACTTTATTTTTAATGTCATAACAATAAAGGATATAGTTTGTTTTTATAACGACTAAGTCAGCCTACATTATCTAGTGACTGGTAACAAAAAAGAATACTCTACCATAAATAAATTATCTGAAGGAACGCTTACAACCTTAGCCCTTTTACACAAAGATCGTGTTTAAAGCGTGGAGTTAGTGCTAAGTGTAAGTATCAGGGCACATGTTTAGGTTGGAACTGTAACCTAAATCTAAAGAGAAATAAGGGCCTGTCACAAAAGGTTTGTTCCCAGCGTGAGACAGCCAATTGTGCAAGCCCTCTAATTGTTGCTGCAGAAAGGTCCATGGCAGTTTCGTTCATGATGTTGGAACTCTGATGTCAGATAAGAGAGAACGTATATATTCCTTTCAAGAGACATTGTGGATCAATAAGTTCCAAAACCTCCCATTTCCTTGACATGGCCCTAGAAGAGGATGTCCTAGATATGGCACAATTTATTAACTTCCCATTGGAATGGATTTTTTCCCTTAAATGTCTACAGAAAGGCATATTTAACGGGGTAGGGGGAGGAAAAATACATATCTGATTTGCCAACTTGCTCATGTGAACTGGATGAGGGATCTTAAAAGATGATTTATTCACCACAATTTTCTCCTTCCTCTCCTCTACAGAACTGTTCAGAGTGATCATTTTTATATTTTGCTCAAATAGTTAGTGTGGGACTAAATACCATGCAGGCACTAGATTCCATCTGATCTTAGCAGTTGTGTAAGGACATGGAGATGTGGGTGGGGATTCACCCAGGCGGCAATGTTTTTGGGGCAACCAGGCCTGTAGACATGCCTCTGTGCACCCTGGCCGTGTCCCTGCTAATGCCCTGGCCATGCCCTCATGCACTGCAGCCACATCCCCAAGCACAGTAGCCACACCCCTTGTACTGTAGCCCCTCCCCCTCCCCTCACTCCAAGCTCAGCCACTGGATCTTAGAAGCTCTGGTTAGTACTTAGATGAGAATCTATCAATAGTACTAGCCAGAGCTTCTAAGATCAGATGGGATCTAGTGCCTTTATGGTATTTAGGACAGTTCCACACTAACTATTTGAGCAGAATATAAAAATGATCACTCCGTACAATTCTGTACCAGAGAGAAAGGAGAAAATTGAGGTGAATGAACCACCTTTTCATATCCCCCATCCAGTTCACATGAGCAAGATGGCAAATCAGATATGTATTTTTCCTTTTTCTCCCTTAAATGTGCCTTTCAGGTACTGTAGGCTGTGCCTTTCAGGTACTGTAGGCTGTGCCTTTCAGGTACTGTACCTGTATTCCTTACCTGAGAAAACTCTGTGAGATTCATGGGGTGGCCATAAGTCAACAGGCAACTTGAAGACACGTACACACCAGAAACACTTAGTGTGGGGTGAAGATGGACCACTTTCTCCCTTCTTTCTCTGAAGAATAATCAGAATGGAAGAAACATCTCTGTTTAATCTTGGTGGCTGTTTCAAGACTGGAAGTCCTTTCCTAGATAGTCTAGACTGGCTCTTCTAGGGTGTTCTTTTGGAAGTAAGTGAGGAAATTTCTGTTTCAACATGTTTTGGGGACTAATTGCTTATGAAGAAAAGACTTTTAATCATCGTACTGCAAAAGTTTTTTGTTTTTTTCTTCTTGATTAGTATTCTAAATTCTATTGAAAACTAAATTATATATTTTTTCATTTTTTAAAAAAAACTGAAAACAACTTTTAATTAATCTGTTTCTTAGCCACCTTGGCTGGGGAAAAGGTGATATGTAAAATAAAGTGCTGTTGCTATTACTACTACTATTACTATAACTCCTTGCATATTTGTGGCTAGTTCTTATTGGCAAAACAATAAAAAAATTACACCATGATAAACTGTGTATTTTATATGAAAGAAACATTGAATACCAACAATCAAAATACTAGTGTGTCTCAGGATGGATATCAGGCCATTCAACTTACCTTTTTTGTTATATAGAAAACTAGACAAGCACCATTGGGTGGCTTAGTGGAAATCCACAAAGACCATGAGAGAAATGCAGCTCGGTGTGCTGCAAGGACTGCAAACATCCCCTGATCACTGGAGATAGAAGAGAATGAATGTGTTTGAAAGGCCAGTTATTGAAATATGTTGGTTATCAAATGAAACTTGCTCTTTGCGAGGACAAGACTGAAGCAGATAAAATATGTCAGTTTCAGTACATTAATCCTAACACTTTGGAGAATCTGACAAGTTCATCTGATGGATATGGAAAAGAAATGAGATAAGTAAGTTGAGTGTCTTTAAATCTGGATAGCAAGCATACATGTCAACAGTTAAAGGGGGGAAAGGCATTGGTTTTTTTCAGGCAGAGCACCAGCTCCTTCTAGGAAATGAACAAGTAATTTGTTTCTATTATTGTTAAAACAGGAATGGAAATATCCCTGTAAGTATAAACTACATCAAGCTATAGCAACAGTCAATGTGCAGAAAGTAGTGAATACTACCTTGGATTTGAGATATGAAAACTAAAGTTTATTTTGTTGAATTGTACTCTACTTTATTTACATCCTACACAAAATAAAAGATGTACCCAGCAGCCAAGTAGTTAGACTTTTCAACCTCAGTCTAGCTAGCATCCAAAGTCCTGGTTGAATAAACTTATCTTTGCTTGATGATGGCAGGACACCAGAGGAAAGAAACCATGGAGCTTTGTGGGATTCAAATCCTCAGTTAGTCCCAAAATTCACATGTAAATGAATCTTTGTTAGGTCAACCTACCACAGAGGATTTTTGTGAAGACAAGATAGATTGACTTTATTCTGTTTTTGTTGCTCATTTATTCTCCTTGGGAAAATGACAGTAATCAAATGGGCTTAAAACATGGATTAGACTGAAAAGTAGGCTTGCTGATATCAAGAAAAAAATTAGTAAGGAATTGTATACCTATCTGGGAATGTCTCTCCATCTCTCAGTGGACAGCCAATTATTCATTGTTCCCTTTAAGAAGAAACAGTGAAGAATGATATCCCTGCTGTGAATCTCCCTCCATTTCCAGTGGCTAACCTTTTGAGGCATCTCTCCATGCTCTTGCCTGCTTGCTACCTCACCTCTCAATTCTTTTTCTAGGTTGGGCTCTCAGCCATCAAAATGGATGAATTCATCAGCAGGTAGTGCCACAGCTGGCAGCTCCATGCATTACTAGCAATGGCAGCAGCATGGGGGTGAACAGAGATGCTCCCTCATTTAAAACAAGGTCACAGGATAGAGAAGGACTACCCAGTGGTTGAGAAAGAAGTTTTTTTGAGCCAAGTACCCATACTGCAAGGAAATCAGAAACTGGATTAATTGCTTACTTAATTAATGTTCCATCTTTCTCCAAATGTACAATTCAATGTGACTCTATTAAATACCATGACCAATGTGTGAGGAGGAATCCTGATTAAATTACTGAATATGAAAGAATTGCTTTTGTTGTTTCATCCTTTTGAGTCATTTCTGCTATCTGCCAATCCTAAGGTGAGCCTATCATGGGTTTTTCTTGTCAAGATTGTTCAGATGATTGGAAAAGTCCAGCATTCTCTCCCCCTCCCCTGCCCTTGTTCTAGGGGAAGTGAGGCTTAGGTATCTACTTCCTTTGCATGACACCTAAGGTCTCACCATTTGATCCTGTGTAATTTAAATGTATGATTATAAATACCTTTGGTAACCAGATCATGTGATCCAGGATACCAGCCTTATAAAAGACTCCGCTCCTCAGACCTCTCTCTCTTCTTTTTTCTACTTCCTTCTCTCTGACCTTGCTTTGTATCACCACCAAGAAGATGGTGAGTTAAGAATGAAGATACTGTCTTATCTATCCATTAGCTAGTTAAGATCCAGGATCCCCAATGTGTATGTAATTATAAAATTCATTAATAAATTTTTCCAGGTTCGTAACCTGAAACTGCCTAACTTGCCTTGTTTTCTTTGTCAGTTTCAGTTTAGAGATTGGGATATGCTTTTTCTGTTATTTTGCTAAAAGAAGGCTGATTCCTAATAGTTTTAACTTTCACCCTGGGAAACTAGAACTCCCATCACAGAGGAGATTTGCCTTTGCTTTCCTCTGAGGCTGACACAGTCTGACATAGGTTTGGATCCTGGTCTACAGAATCATAGTCCAGGCACTCACCCATTCAAACCATTATACCATGCCGGCTCCCATATGAGAGAATACTCCCAGCAAAGAGTTCTACCTATGTGCATGACATTCTACAGCTAGAAAATAGTACTTCATGGGCAAGGAAATCTTACATTGACAGAAAAATCACCTTTAGGATAGCATGATCAACAGATTTTTGTTTTGTTAGTCAAAAATACAGCCACAGTTTCTCCCATCTCAGCCAGGTGAGCCATAGTAATTCTTAGGTTTTGGTGTATTTTTTTCTTTGGCAAAATATTGCAAGATGCTCATGCAGTATAAAATTTTCAGATGTCCAACATAAGGCTTTCTTATCCTTCAGACCCATATAGATTGTTCAGTTTCTGACTAAATGTTTTGCTCCCTGATTTGATTCCTTTTTTTTGCTGTTTCTGCAAGAAATCCTGGATTGCTGAAATTTCAGGGCTGGCTTAGGCTTGAAGTTTTACTGAGCTCAGGTCGAGCTGAAATCCCTCTGAATCCACAGAACTGAAGGCTTTAGTCATAAATACGCATTCACCTATTCTCTTGTCTCAAGTCTTGATTCTGTGCCACAAGATATTGTTAGTTTGTCTTCCTGTGAGTTTTCAGCCTTGGTCTCCTCCTCATTGTGCTTCTCCAGACAGAATTACAGTATTCCTCAGCACTTCTTCCAAGAACTGACATAAGATTAAGATCTTTGTTCTCCCTAAATCTATTTTTGAGGGAGAACTTTCTCGGCTCCCATGCTTATTCTCTGTCTTACTCTTTCCTTGGTATGTACCTATGGGTTAAGGAAAGATCATTTCCTTCCTCCTTTTTGTGAACTTGCCTTTCTCCCCCTCCCCTTTTGGTGACCCTTGAACCTCACATTTCTTAGATTCCAAACCTGCCACCTCTTACATTATGATTCCACTCTCCTACAGCACCCTCCGTCTTTTCAGTAAGAGCTGAATCTTAAAATATGTTCAGCCTTGTGAGCTTGTATTTTTTACGTAGTATTTCCCCATTCCGAAGCAACTGTGTTGTGTTAGGTGGCTATTTTTATTACCTGTTTTTAATTTGTTTTTTATAAAGCTCCACCAAAATACTCGCTGTTAATTAGTGCAATCATTTTGAATCTTCTATGATAGCTCATATAGATGTGGACTTCTGGGTCCAGTTTGTTAGAGATCAGCTATTGCCTGCAGGCAGTAGGTGTGTATACTGAGAACATCCATGTGTCGATGCTGTGCCAGTAACATAATAAGATAGATAACGAACAAAAGCAAGAGCAACAGGGCAATTTTTCTTCAGGTTACAATTCACATTGGAATATACATTTAAAACATTATTCTGTAGCTCAGATCCCAATTATTATTAATGTTTATGGTTATTATTATGATTATTTATATCCCACTTTTCCCCCTGTCTAGGACTCAAGGAGGCTTACCACAATTAATTGCTACTACTGCTACTTCAGAATGTGGATTGCCTAGTATTTGTATTCTCAAGGTGGGACACTGGCACTTTGCTGCTTTCAGGTCTTATGTATGGACCCAGGCTGGCCAGCAGTGGGCTGTACATTTTGGGGTCAAACCTACAGCCCCATCCTGACTTTTTAATTTTTTAAAATTTTCCCATCAATGACACACAATTGTGCAGTCCTCCCGCCTCCTTCTCACACTTACTTGTCATGCAGAATAGCGGGAAGTGCAATGGCTGCACTTCCTCCCCCAGAGCAGCCTGGAAATAGGCATCAGATGTTAGAGGTCCTCCATCAAGTTGGGAAAGGGGAGCCCTGTTTGGACAAACAGGACTCTCCTTTCCCAACTTTTATTATTATTATTATTATTATTATTATTATTATTATTATTATTATTATTTATTTATTTGTATCCCGCCTCTCCGTATGGATCGAGGCGGCGAACAACTTACAAATAGCATGTGTTTTGAAACATTTCTATACATGCCCCCAACAAGCTGGGTACTCATTTTACCGACCTGCGAAAGGATGGAAGGCTGAGTCAACCTTGGAGCCTGGCAGGATCGAACTCACAACCTTGTGGCTTGCAGTACTAGCATTTAACCACTGCGCCACCAGGGCTCCTTGATGGAGGACCTCTAACATCTGATGCGTATTCCAGGTGTTCACATCCTATGGATTAAAATGCTATCTAGATGTGTGTGTCAGGGTATGTATAGGAACTCAGTCATTAATATGGCCTGATGCTATATGCCAACCTCCTCTGGATAGCTGGTGTCCCTATCTCCCATCCAGGCATATGTGCAAACTTGGTACACTTATATAGAGGTGATGGTGTTCACCTCTCCCCAGAGGGTTGTGACCTCTACTTAGACTTGCTGACTCAGCAGTTTCAGCAATCCATTGAAAGGCATTGGAGGGGAAAAAGAGGTGCCAAGTTAGGCTGGCCTCTTCCTGTGGTGGGTATGAAAGGGAAAAGAGAACAGTGGGCATGAGTTAAATTGGAAGGAGGGATATCCTGGGGTTTGGAAAGCAGGGATTAATCTACAGTTTGGATATCTGCAGAGTCCCTCTTCTCAGGAGGATCATTTTTCTCTCCCCTCCATGGATCTGAAATTATGGCAGACTTTGCCACATGATTACTAGACACATGTTGCATAAGCCCTGTTTGAACATGTTTTGGACTGGAAACCAGGGAGCCTGGTGTCCCCTTCCTCTTTCCCACAGGGGAATTGTATATACATTTATCAAACTAGTATATGCATTATTAAAGTTGTGGCAATCCCACTTAACCCACAACACTGTCTCTGCTCTCTCTAGCTTGATGTAATAAATTATTCACAAGCAACATGATGTCTGAAAGGAGAATTATTTCACTGAAACATTTGGGTGATATTCGCCTGGGAGTTTTACAGCATAACTGTATATTTGTCTACTCAGGAGTAATTCCCATTATATTCAGTGGGGCTTCCTGCCGAGTAAGGGGATGTAGGATTGATGTTTGAATTGTCTCTGTGACATTTATACCAATGTAGCAAATCAGAGACAATTATCAGTTTGCCATACTGAGACATTAGATGCCATATTTGGCATTTCTTTCCTGCTCGTTTTCCTCTTTGTTATCCAGAGTTTGTCAGCCTCTGTCTATCTGATAAGGGGGCTGCAGAATTGCAGGTATTATATTTTCAAGGAACTGTTGCCATGACAATATAGGGAGGGAACTTTCTCTCCTCTTAAGACAAAAAGAAAAAAAAAAGTACAAATCAGTTTAGCCCTTTGAAAATGTTCTAAATTCCCGGGACCTGGCTACCATTTAAAATTAAAAATAAATTACACTTTAAACTGTCAGTGGCTCAATTAATTGTTATGTGACCATTGCATTGCTGCAGTTATCTCCTTATTATCCAATCATCTACCAAACTGATACCACTTATAAAGGGAGAAATGGATTTGTGGAGTGAATGACATAGTTCCTCCCATATTAATATTATGGTTGTGGTAAACTGGTGATGGTTATGGGAAGGCAAGACAAACACTACTCACTCAATCAAAATAATCTCTTTGTAAAGGTCTTACAAATGAGCAATGTGTGAACATTCCAATGTTACTAGACAGCAATTCTGTACAGCCATAACTATCACGGGGTTGACAAGAACTTGGGCCATCTCTGTACTTTATGTAATACAGTTTTCCTCCTGTTGCGCTCCCGGCAGCGCCTTTGCAGGGAACGGAGCACAATGGGAATGCTCTTCTCTACACCCAACTGGTTCCCCGTGGAAGGGAGCATGAGTGACACATGCCTGCCTTTCCCAGTACAGCTGGGCTCTTTCCCATGCTTTGCTGGGGAAGGAAGCACCTCCATCGTGCTTCCTGCCCTTCTGCATGTCTGGGAAGGATGACAGTGTTGTGCGATCAGGGGTGACTGACAGAGAAACTCCATCAATGATATACCCTGTGATTGCACTAACTGACAATGTGAGAAGGATGGGACTGTGATGACATCATGTGGAAGCATCATTGTGGTCCCTGCTCCTCTCACATCCCCATGCCAGGACACCATCATCATGCGGAAAGGGCCTTAGTCCAAAATGTATTTTCTTTTACTCTCCCCACCGCCACCTTTCTCCCAAAGGAGACCTGGAGCAACTCACTACATGAATTTAAAACAAGTTAAATAAATTTAAACGTAATAATAAAAATTTAAAAAGCACAGTTGAACAAACTACCATATTAAAACATCAACACTTTAGAAATAAAGTAAAATAATTTTTTAAAGAAAACACAACGATGACCATAAGAATGCAGCAGACACACACCATTAAAATATGTTTCTGTACAGCTGTCTAGTTGCCAGATGCCTGTTTAAATAAAAGGTCTTTACCCTCTGGCAAAAGGAGAGCAGGAAGGGGTAGGGCCTAGTTTCCTGTTGGAGAGAGCCTGGGAGCACGCACTGAGAAGGCTGTCTCCTATGTCTCCTACACTTCTATAACAGTGCAGGGTAGAAACAGCCCAAGTTTTCCCCTGTGAATCTTGGTTCATATGGGGAGATAGGATCTTTCGAATAATCTGGACTTAATCCATATACGGCTTTATAGGTCATAACGACTTTGGGCCTTTCCATACCACACTGTTATAGTACTATTATTCCACTTTCAACGTCCTATGGAATCCTGGGGTTTCCGATTTAGGGAGAGGCATTTAGAATTCTTAGCCAGAGAGCTCTTTGGCTTCAGTAAACTACAAACCCCAGAATTCCACGGGATGTTGAAAGTGGAATAATGGCACTATAACAGTGTAGAGTGGAAAGACTCTTTGAGGTATGCCTGGAAATGGATGAATAGCCTCTGAAAATCTTGCAACTAGAGAGTGAAATATTCTCTGTAATCAGTCCCAGACAACACTCTGGCCTCTCTATCCTGACTTTCTCCCATGCAGACCAAGGAAGGCTCCAATGTTAAAACAGAATGCAGCTAAAAATCAATCATACTATGAAAGGACAATTTAAAATGCAACAAATAGTTATACTAGAAATAAAACTGAATAAAAAACATATAGTATAATACTTGAAAGGTCATACATTGCCATCTCCTATATACTGCATAATAGACTGCTTCATTTGGAGAGTAACCATTCCAAAACAACATTACCATTCTCATTAATGTGGAACACATTAAAATACTTCATTGAATAGAAATTGCCTTACCTTCATATAAGATCTGAAAATTCAGCTCATGGAGGATGCTCTTCCAAGAGCAAACAAACAAACAAAAAAATAAAATAATTAAAAATTTAAAAAAAATCTTCAGGTTTTGACTTTGGCTAATAGTCACAACAAATACAACAAAGAAGCTCCTTCATTGTAGGACTGGATGAAACCTCTTCACCTGTCCAGTTCAGATTTAACATACAGATAATGTAATTCAGATAATGGGATCTCAATCTGAACATTAAAAGACTTGGTTCTAAAAAGAGTCAATTTAAAGAAAGTGAGGGACAGGAACTTTTCTATCTCCTCTTAAGGATGCTTTCGTGACTGTTCACATCCACAGACTTTTTGGGGATCAGGAGTATCTGACGGGGGCAGGGTAAAGAATCCCCCCCCATGAACTAATCTAAGACTTCAATTCTATATGCATGCATGTGGGAATAAAGTCTAATGCGCACAGTAAGGCTTACATATAAGTAGACATAAATAAGATATATTTATATATTTAAATATTTCTACCCTTCTCTATATCAGAAAGATTTCAGGGCAGCTTAACATTAAAACAGATTAAAGAATTTAAAACAAACAAAAAGAATTAAATTAAGCTAATGCATGTTAACTATAATGGGTTAAAAAAAGACTTAAAATATTGAAATAAGTTTTTTTTTTAAAAAAAATGTACATTAATATTTGAGATGAATTGATGAGGCCCAAATGCCTTGACGAACGGCTGAGTTTTCACTTGGTACTTAAATGAAATCAGTGTTGGCACCAATCAGGCCTTCTAGGGGAGAGCATTCCATAACTGTGTCACTGAAAAGGCCCTGTCCCATGTGTATCAGCCTCATTGATTGGACACAGAGGACCCATACACATACCAGACCTCAATCCTTGGGCAGGCACAAAGATGCTACCTCAAGTGTCAAGGTCCCAAGCCATTTAGGGCTTGAAATATCATCCAAAGAATTTTGTATTCAGAGTAGAAGCATACCACTTTTGCAGTTCTTTCAAAAATTGCTTGATATGCTGTCTGTATAGGAGCCCCGGTGGCACAGTGGTTAAATGCCAGTACTGCAAGCCACAAGCCACAAGCCACAAGGTTGTGAGTTCAATCCTGCCGGACTCCAAGGTTGACTCAGCCTTCCATCCTTTCGCAGGTCGGTAAAATGAGTACCCAGCTTGTTGGGGGCATGTATAGAAATGTTTCGAAATACATGCTATTTGTAAGTTGTTCGCCGCCTCGATCCATATGGAGAGGCGGGATAAAATAAATAAATTATATATGTATGTATGTATGTATGTGTGTATATGTATATATATATATATGTATATATATATATATATATATATATATATATATAGTTTTCCAGTCAGCAATTGGGCTGCTGTATTTTGTACTAGCTGCTTCTTCCTAGGCCATTTCCACACTACATTCTTATAGTGCTATTATTCCACTTTCAACATCATATGGAATTCTGGGATTTGCAGTTTAGGGAGGGGTATTTAGAATTCTCAGCCAGAGAGGTCTTTGGCCTCAGTAAACTACAAACCCCAGAATTCCACAGGATGTTGAAAGTAGAATAATAGCACTATATCAGGGTAATGCAGAAATGGCCCTAGTCTTCTTCAAATGTACTTCCTCATAAAACACATTACAATAGTATCATATGGAGATTACCAGTGTATGGACTACTGTGATTAGATTGTATTTGTCCAGGAAAGGCTGTAGCTTGCAGTGCACCACACCTTACAATCCAAACTATTGTTTGTAGAGCACATAGCCTAAATACAATCCTATCATAGCTGCCTTGAGTCATGTGGGGAAAAGGGTGGGATATAAATCAAATAAATAAATGAAAACAAATAAGACAGAAGTCCTGGTCTGAGGATCTGGAATGGGTTCCCAGTTCTTAAAATAGGTCTTGACAACTCTTTCCAAAAAAATAAAAATAAAAATAAATAAAATCACCATGTGGAAGGTAGGAACAGGTCTGGGGCCAGAATGCAGTAGTTTTGGGGGCAAGGCAGTAGTGCAGTCCAACTTTTTTAAAAAATTAAACTAATGCCAACAGCTTTGCAAATGTTTGAGGACAGAAACAATGGATTTTGAGCCTTGTTTTTCTGGCAGCTGGTTCAAGCTGGCACAGCACTGAGAGGTGCAGGAAAAAAAAAGATCAACCTAAAAACATCACAGGCCATTTTTTTCTGGTTGGTTAGCAACACTTGTTTTAAATTTGTGGCCATAATTTCCTTCAAATAGAGTATAAAGAGTATCATTCATATCTGCTTATAGAGCTCCTAATGATTTTAACTTCTTTTTATCATAGCTCCAGGATTGCTAATGGTATCTATCTAGTTGTCCATTATTTCAGTAAGCCATTTTACTGCTCTGTTGGATTTTCAGTTCCATCCCACTGAATAGTTGTATTTCAGTTTGTTTTGCCTGAGCTACATTAGCTTGCATTTTTAAAGGATGAATGATTCTCAATTTGCCACTTCCAGTACATATTTAAATTATGGCCCATCTCTTTCCCTCTCTCTCTCTGTATATGTGTGTAATATTCTTAGAGCCACACAACCATTTTGTACTTTTTGAGAATGTTCTCCATTGTTGTTTCCTCTTGCTTTTCAGATTATTAATTACAGTTTTTAACAAAGAAACCCATCATGTATTCAATGCAATGTTCCCAACTCACTTCATGGTCTCTGAAATTGGGACTAGAAACCTGTAATATAGCCAGCTTCAGTTCCTTCTTCCTGCACCAGTTCAGACCACAGAACCAATGAAGATTTTGTTGTTTGCTAGATGGATGATAAGTGCAGGAAGTATGCATGAACTCACAAGCACAAACTCTTCATTTTATACAGTGGCTTCCTGCTATCTGTGCAGAGCAGGGGTGAGCAATTATGCTGGGACTGGGGGCCAATTTCACCCCCAACCATTTGTGGGCTTCATTTCCTGGTGATGTAACAAAATATCCTATTTTGTCAGTTGTATCCCGGTCAACATAGCAGCTAGAAGTGACATTGCTTCACTTCCAGAATGGAAAAGGTGTTGTTTAAAGAGTAAGGATATGCGGAGAGGCGGTGTTGATGTGTGGAAGGATGTTGTCGTGCATTTTCATGCATTTGAGAGGAGTTGGAATATTTTGCACTTAATTACACCAAAAAAGGGGGATTGGTGGGTCTGGTGAAGGACTTCAAGGGCTGTAAAATGTGGTCCAGGACCTCATGTGGAACATCAGCCACACATTCTCCACACCTGGTACGGACGATCAATATGCCTTGATCCACAGTTGTTACATGGCACTAGTGCAACACACAATTAGTGGCATAAATCTTTGCTTACTTCATCCTTGCATGCAAGAAAAAATGTCTTATCCTCACTAAGGCCCTTTTCTCATGCAGTTTCTTTGCGAGAGGGCCCCTTGAGCGTCGCGTAAATGGGAGCGGCCGTCAATATGACGGCTCATGAGCCTAAAGCGGGTAGCACATTTTAAAAAAATTTTCGGATCTAAGCCAAAAATACTGCGCAGTCACGCAATGCTCCCGGGGCCCTCGCGCACTTACCTGCCCTGTGGTGCATTGGGCGAGCCGGGTTGGTCGCACTTCCTCCCCCAGCACAGCCTACAGCTCCTAGGCTGCACTGGGGAAGGGGCGGGGCGGTGCGTTCGTGCGACGGCCACGCAACCGGCAACCTAGCTGCGGCAGAACGGAGGAGCGATGCGAGTACCTCGCGCAAGAGGCTGCTTGCGCGAATGGTAACCCCCACCTCTGCGAGCAGGTAACATGTGGAAAGGGCTTCAGATAGATGAAGATTTTTTCCACATTTTCCAAAGAATTTTCACAGCCATGTTAGTCTGTATCAGTATACAAAGGAATCTTGTAGCACCTTTCAGACTTTTTGGTCTGAGAACCTTTTGTTTTGTTTTGTTTTGATGGAAAATCCCCATTTCTGTTTCTACACATAATAATTTCCCCCATTCATTTTCTCTCTCAGTGAGTAGAAAACTGCTGAAATCATTTGCCCCAACATTCAAGGACAAAATGATCAAAGAATTACATCCATCTTCAAGCAACCAGATACCTGAGCTAAAGCATTAGAATTAGTCAGAAGATATGATTCCTTGGTTACCGTTGGTTGCCTGCTTGGCTTGTATGAAGAAGCCATTTAGAAGCAACACCTGCAATTCATGTAGGGCAGTTAAGGCATGTATAAACCATGCTTGTATCAAGTTAAGTTTCTGTATCTTGTCTATAGTCCAATGTTTCACTGGCTGCTACAGGGAGATAACACAACCCAAGCAATAAAAGACAAATCAGTACTATCTGTTCATTTGTTTTATCCTTTTAAAAAGAATCTATGCCACCTTTTATTTCATTGATTGGCTGACAAATTGAAAGACATTAAGGCCCTTTCCTCATGTGGAGGGGGAAACGGGGGAAACGCACTAAAACGGAGCTTACCGGCAGCCAGGTAAGTCTGTCACCATGTGGAGCAGTGCGAGCTTGCTGCTCCACTGTCCTCCGGCATCCAAAATGGCAGCTCTGGTGTCCAAAATGGTGGCTTCCAGCTGGCAGAGGCTCTCTACCAGCCGAAGAAGCTCGCCAGCCAGAAGCCCGTCCCCGGCAGATCTGCAGGCACACACTAGTGCGCGCCTGCAAATCTGCACCGGAGAGCGGCGATGGAGCTGCATGGGGCTGCGTGCTCCATGCTTTTTAAAAACCTCTGAGAAGAGGTTTTTAAAAAACACTCCACGCCACCAGTTCCAGTCGCTTCGGAGCAGATTGAAGTGCAGAACTACGAAAAGTAGTCCGCCCCAATCCACTCCACAGTGCAGATGACCTCCGTTGGAGGTCACTCTGCACCGTTTTAATACCCCAGTGCGGAAAGGGCCTAAGAGTTGTCCACACTGAATGAACACTGAGTCATAAAGCTGGAAAGCACCCTCAGGAGATATCCTTACTCACTGCCAGTGAAACATTCATTACTAAAGTACCCCTTTTACCTCTGTTTACAAATCTCCTACAGGGTAACATGTTGTTCCCCTGGCAGTTGTGGGAACTGTCAGATCAGGGGCCACATAAGACCGTAGAGGTCTCTTTATGGGCCTACCCCAGACCTCCTGCTTCCAAATCCCCCTTTTTTTTGAAAAAAAGATGCTCCAAAGCATTTGTCTCTTGGCCAAAACTAGTCCCTGAGATACACGTTAGGTTCTTAAACACTCTTTCAGGGAGCCATCACCCAGAAATAACAACAACAACTAAAAATTCATCTAAAAGTGACCAGAATTCCCTTTCAATCACCAACAGTGTCACTTCTGGTCACTGCTTATTCTGCTAGCACAGCTTACCAAAGGTCATTAGGTACTAGAAATGATTCCCTGCCTATCCTTTTAGCAGAGGAACTTAACTTTGAATCCAAGCACCCAGATCATTTTTGTATCTTGAGCAAGTGCTGCACACAGATTCATACTCTTTACTTATGATCCAGAGACAATCTTAAATAAATTATTCCCTACTTTGTTACCCTGTTTTCTGCCTTAGCATATGTGCGGAGTTGTCATCCTCAGTTCTCATATGTATTCTATTTGCAAATCTCAAGATGGCTTTTGACAGTTCAGTGTCATATCAGAAATCCTTTGGATTATAGGGCACAAATATCTCCTTGGTGATTCTTTTTGAAATGTGCACATTTGAACAATGGAATTATCCCAATTGCATTTTAAATCATTTGGGTTAGCTGGTGGAGTTTTAAAAATTAAAAAAAAAACAACAACTCTATTACCTATCCACTGAATAGATTTCAGCGCTTCAGGCATCTTCATTTGTCTGAAAATGGCACAAATAGTATCTGTTTGGTAAACACTTTTCATAATAGAATGCTGAGTAGTGGTAAAAAGAAAGAAAGCATATGGAGAGTGGAGTGTTGTTTTTTTAAAAAGGGAAAGTTCATAATAAGATCACAGCATTCTGCAAAAAAGGAAAGAACAACAAAAAGACACTTTCACTTCACAGATGGGGAATATTATGTAAAACCTGACCTTTTTAGTGTGTACGTATTTTGTTTTGTGCAGTATGATGGTTTATTAGTATGGCTTTTTTTTTAGACAATGTTGGTGGAAAACTTTTGATACAATTACCTTGTCATCAAATCTGACTGTTCTATTATCTCTTTTTTCCTCTTGTGTTTAATTTCTTCCCTTGGCTGGACAAATTATCTGCCTGTCCCCTGCAGCCAACTATAATAATTTTCACTGACTGTAGTAATGAGGGCAAAACTGATTAAATGGAGACTTTCTTCATCCTCACTGCAGCCAACAAGCTGCCTTTGAGGAGCTGATTACCCCCACCCCTGTAAATGAGAATTTTGTGATCACAGCTTTGTCTTTCTGTCAAAAACTATACCAGCAGAATAATTATCTACACAGCCGCTAATGGATGATAGGGTCAAGACACTCAGGCACATTGCCTACCACAAAAAGTGTTTGAACAGGAAGAACCTCTGTATCTATTTCCTCTTTGTTTTGGAGGTCAGATGCTTTGTGTGATGAAGAATTGTACTGTGTACACAGAGAAATGTGAAGGACCATGACCTTCAGCATGGGGGGAAAAAAAAAAAAAATCTGCAGAGAGACAGAAAAACAGCCAAAATGTTGTACTGCAATCCTCCGCATGTTGTCAGTTGAGAAGCAGGTCTCATTGAGTCAAGGGCTGTCATCACAATCTCATTGTGTGTTAGGATTTTATCTTGTGCATTCATTTCTTATTTATAGTGTGCATCCTCTGTACTTTCTACTTAGTTGGAAATCTCAGTGGGTCATATAAAAGGAAGAATTAAAACAAAAACCACAACAAAAGGGCTTGTCCTTCAACATGCTGGCAGAACACTCACAAGTGGAAGAATCCCAATATATCATAATGGAGTCCTAGAGCCCTTTCACACTGCATAATTACAGCACTATCCTTCTACTTTAACTGATAAGGCAGCATCCTATGGGATCCTGGGGGGGTTTGGAGTTTTGGGAACAGTATTTATAATTCTCGGCCAGAGAGTTCTGGAGCTTCACCGAACTACAAACTCCTGGATTCCATAGGATGCAACCATGAGAATTAAAGTGGAACTGTAGTGCTATAATTCTGTAGTGTGAAAGAGCCTTTGGTCACTGTTTCCCTTTGGTTTGCATGCAATAAACAAGCAGTTGGATACCAAGCCCTATCTAGACTACACACAGCACTGGTCCAGGGCAATTTGCTGTTTGAGTCAATGGACAAGGTAGAAGCTGACTGTACTATTAGTTAGCAGGATATTATGCCCTGTTATGCCTGAGACAGTAGGATAGTTTGTGGCATTCAGGACAAGCTGTGTGGAAAATACTGCTCTGCCTTCCAATTGAAGGGAACAGTTAAAGACAAACAGTTGGACAATCCACTCATACTTGCCACAATTATCCCATCTCCATCTGCAACCTGAGGTGGCTCATTCATTGCTTATCCCAAACCTAAACTACCACTACGTGACAGGATTTTAGTGGTGTAGTGGTGCCCCTTTCCCAAATTTCCACTGAAGTACAAACCATATGGGAGCATAAATATGCGAGCATGAGAGCTTCTAGGAAGTTTTCAGGAACATAGTTTTGCTTTAAAATAAGACATGTACTCCCTCCATCTTTACCCCTCAGATAATTCTATGGAGAGGAGATGTTGTTGTTGCACTAGCCAAATTCATAGACGTGGCACCAAATTAGAGGGTGGCTGGCAGGAGGTCAGTACCCTCATATCTAGCCTAGGCTAGATGTTGCCCAATCCTTTTTGAGGGATACAGAGAAATTGTCTTGACATTTTTAAAAAATTTTTTGCTAGCTAATCAGATTCCTACTTGCATCCCGTAAATTTCTAGAAGAAAATCCCCTCTATTGTCCACTTTAAGTAAAGACAGAGACAGGGAGGGAGGGAGACAGATAAGGAAGGAGATTCATAATATATGCCTATTGAACATCTTTCTGCTCATGCTTCAAGGGGTCCTGATAGCAAGGCATTTTTCTAAAGCAATATGCATGCCTTCAATTCCTGGGTAGAATAGAATACAATTTTGGAGGATGTGTGTGGGTATTCCACTGTGAAAACGTCCTGTGCTACATGCTGTCATACCACTTCTGGCCTTACCTCAGTAATGCTGACAAATACAACTCAGCATTCATAATGCTTAGCCTTTATTTCTTTTATTTGTTTGTTTGTTTATTTAATAGTATGAGATCTGTATTTCTGCTGGACTCACGTCGATTTTGACACATTTTAAATAGGAGTTTTGACTCCAACATTCAGAAACTCATTTTACCACCAATTTGTCCAAAAAATAATATAATGTAATATAAAAATAAAACACAGAAACACTACTTTCTCTCAGTACTCTAGCAGAAGTCCGATTACATTATTTTCTATTCCCATGGGGGATGCAGGTGTGGGTTGAGAGGTACACAGAAGATAAGCCAATAAAAGGCTTAAATAAAAAGAGAATAGGGAAGGATTTAAAGTGATCAAATGGTACAAATACTGACACTGAACATACTCAAAAGCAAAAAAGACTAACTTTAACATTTGGCTTTTTAAAAACAACAACAGCAACAACCACCACCAAACCATGTGGCCCCTTTAGCCACAAGAAAGGTTTGTGGTATTTTTGCTCACAACAAAAGGTAGCTGTTCTCTTTTCTGGGATGCCAGATTTCTTGTCAAACAGACAGCCTCTTTCCTATTAGTAGAATCTGACTGAAAGTTGATAAATTCATGAAATATGGCATGGTTTATTAAATAAAAGCTGTTTAGCCAAGGTCTGGCTCTAGCTCCATCTGTAAATATTACCTTACAGACAAACAGACAGACAGATTAGGGATGAAGCAATCCAAATTCCTGAATATGAATTCTATATACCACAAAGTGGTCTCATGGGTAACTTTGAGCATGCGTCCTTTCTTCCTCCCTCCCACCTTTCTTCCTTCCATTTGTCTTTTTATTAAAACAAATACAAAAGCAGAAACAAAAAACCAAGCAGGTACTAGTTTCTGGGAGTTCTAGAAAGTGTGATCCTGCCACATGCATTGAAACAGGCATAGAAATTTCCCTAGGAGTGTTGGCAAGTGATACTGAAGTATCCTTTTCAGAAAGCTCATACAGACCCATGGAAGGGGCATTTTGTAAGGCCATTATTCTGTACAGTCTTAAATTAATAGCTTGTTGTCAAGGTCAGCCGTACTCTATAAGAAATGCTTCTAGAGAACAAAGTGATGATATAAAGACTATCTGTCTGTCTGTCTGTCCGTCTGTCTATTCCCAGCCTTTCTCCTGACAGTGGAACTTCAGGTGGCTGACAAGATTAAAACAGAAGAAATTAAAGCTTTCATGAAAGTATAAATATAAAACTTTAAAAAAATTATACCATTTATAAAGTTAAAGTTTGTTAAAATATTATTATTAAAAATATTAAATACATTAAAATGTATTAAATCTATACCACCCTAAAACAAACTTCTACAGCATCATGAGCCTCCATCCAGTCAATTTATAAAAGCCTGATGGCACAAAACTATCTTAACTTGCTGCCAAAAAGAAAGAAAGCAAAGGGTCATACTGGTTTCTCTAGGGAGGCAATTTTAAAGTTTGGGAGAAGACACTAAGGAGGCCCTCTCCCTTGTTCCCACCAAACATACCTGAGATGGTGGTGGGACAGAAAGGGGGGTCTCTCCAGATGATCTTAAAGTTCTACTGCGATCATGAGGGGAGGTACAGTACTTCAAATAACCTGGACTCAAGCCGTATAAGGCTTTATAGATCAAAACCAGTATTTTGAATTGTGCCTGAAAATGGACCAACAGCTGGTGAAGCATATTCATCGCAGTATGAATTTTAGTAGGCGAGACCCCTTTTGGAATTTGAGAACCGGTGGCAAGTGAATTACATCTGGCCCCAGGATACTCACCCAATAGCTGGCCCAACTTGTGGAATGGAGCAAGTACTGTTCATCTCCATTCAATTTGAGCATCATCATGAATATGCATTTAAGATAAATAAAGACTCATTTAGATAGACTGGACAACTTGCACGGATGTATAGCTGATTTTCCCAAATGCATTAGCCGTCTAATTTGTATACCTGAGATGATCAAGGTGTGACCCCTCCAGAGGTTGTTAGACAAAAATTCCCAGAATTCCTCACTGTTGACTATGCTGGCTACAGTCTCTGGGAGTTGTAATCCAACATCTGGAAGGCCACAATTTGTTCACCTCATTGCACATATTTATTGGATCATCTTCCCCAATATGTACAGGTGATAATGATGACTGTGGAACTGGCATTGTGGATGTAGGGGAGGAGCTATGGCTATTCATTCCATTCTTCATTTGGGTCAAGCAAAAATGTATCATGAGAACCATCCCAGAGAAACAAAGAGGAACATTTGGACTCCCACATTCCTTCTCTACTCTGTCTCCCCTTCCTCATGAAGCACATTGTCTTAAGTCTGTGGTGAATTGCTTTCAAATCATACTTTTGTGTTGCAGCTGAATAAGGTAAACTATGGTTGACCAAAGGAATAGCCTAATTATAAGGGATGATGGAGATGTGTGAATGCTTTTCTAAAAGTTTTACATATACCAGTTACTATGAGAAGGATCTAGATTAAGAACAGAGGTTCATAACCAAAGCCATGCTGAATCAGACCAAGGGCCTATCTAATCTAGCATTTGGTCCTTCAGCAGCCAACCAGATTCCTAAAAGAAGTCCACAGCAGGACATGGATGAAATAGCTCCTTCTTGATCATGTAGCTTAGTAATTGGTATTCAGTCAAGTTAATATCTGTCATGACTAAAAGAAGGCATTGATAGTCTCATCATCCATAAATTTTGCTTAATCAGATAGCAAATTATGTTTGTGCTGTATCAGGAAGTATTTATTTCCATCTGTACTGAATGCAAGATAGCATTTTTTTTAATGAATGTAGAAGAAAGCAAAGCTGGCAGGTTTGCTGCTTCATCCATAATAGCAAAGGGATTTGAACACTTAACTCTTAAATATCTGAGTTTAAATCCCTTTGCATTTACCTGTGTCTGTGGTGCCATTCAGCTGTGTCTGTGATTTCTACTTTTTTCCTGACAGAATCCCACGTTTAACAGCTATTTGATAACCAGGTGCAAAATGACTGGCTGGCATAGTGTTCAAGTCTGAATTGAGAATCAGGTGTTTTCCACACGGGGTTTTTGAAAAGGTGCAGTCCGTCCTCCAACGAGGAGGTCTGTACCTCGGACTGGACTGGGTCGGACCTGTTTAATGTAGATCCTCACCTCAGTCCAGTCCGGAACGACCTCAAGTGGTCCTCCAGTGTGCTTTTGAAAGACCTGATTTCTCCGGTCTTTCAAAAGCACTAAGCACGCCACTGCGAGCCTGCTCCCTTATGCAGATTCACAGGCTCACACCAATGCAAGCCTGTGATCTGCCCGGGGGCGAGCTTTAGGCTGGCGAGCTTCAGCAGTTGGTCGAGACCCTCTGTTCCAGAGCGCCGTGGACCGGACCAGGGAGCCGAAAGGTCTGGTGAGTAGTGGCATGGGACGATTCCCTTGCCCAGTGTGGAAAAGGCCTCAGTGTGGTGCTGTAGTTTGTGCTTTGGATGACCCTGGAGACCAGAGTTTGACAAACACACTCTCAGTCCCAGAAAACCCCATGATAAGTTTGCCTTTGGACCACTGTAAGTAGGAAATGACTTAAAGGCACAGAAGGAGGAGGAGGAGGAGGAGGGGAAGGAGAAGGGGAAGAGGAAGGGGAAGGGGAGGGGGAAGGGAGGAGGAAGAGAACAACAACAACAATACCTGACTTACAACATTGCTAATTATTCCAATTGATATTTACTGTGGTTACTTGACAGCCATTTCTAAGGTACTGAAAAGTCAAGCAGTGAGTAATAATCTGTCCAGCCCTCTTCTGGGGGGCAAGCTGGGTCAGACAGATTCAAAGGACCTTGCAGGATCCTGTTAAGATCCTGTTACAGCTGCCTGTCTCAGCACACCCTGCAAGCACCTTGGAAATGGCTGGGAAGGGCTGTGTACTTCACAGAGTAGCTTTTGGAGGGAAGTGTTGGGAGACATCATAGCTAATTCTCAGTAGGTATGTTTCCCTGTTCAGGATCTTGCCTGATTATCTCTGTACTGGGAAAAGTTACAGCTTTTGAATCTGGCTTAGGAAAATGGGTTGATGATTTCATTTAGTGTGTGCTGATAAGGACTTGCCAACATATGCAGATTTCTTCATATATTATATGGGGCGAAATGTGATTTAAAAAAAAAATAAAATGTGGGAGAAAATAAAATCAATTTCTGTCCACTTTGGTGAAGGAGAGTAGTTTTAATTCTCTTCTCCATGCCAACTTCTTGCTCAAAATTTATTCTAAAACTTCTATTTGTACCATCATTGTGTTTCTATACATCTTCATCTTTGTAAAAATGCAGGCATACTGGAATTGGCCACAACTAATGACTATCAATTCAAAGAAATCACTAAAGTTAGGTGAAAATTAACATTTTAAGAGAAACATCCTGAAATTCAAAATGTTCTATCTGATAAATCAATACAATTCATTTTATTTGGAACAGTAAATTTTGTAGAATAATAGAATCTTAGAGCTGGCAAGAGCCATCTCCCTGCCATGCAGGAATAAACAAGTAAAACACACCTGAAAGATGACCTTCCAAGCCCTGTCTAAAGATTTCTAAATATTGTGAGTCCACAGTCCTCTGAGACAATCTATTTCCCTGTTTAACAACTCTTAAGTAAACAAGTTCTTCCTAATGTTTAGAGGGATTCTCTTTTTTTGTAATTTGAATCCACTGGTTCATGTTCTAGTCTCTGGAGCGGCAAAAACCAAGCTTGCTGCATCTTCTTCATAAAATCTCTTCAGATATTTAAAGATAACGATCATGCGACCTCTCAGTCTTGTCTTCTCCAGGCTAAACATACCCAGCTCCTTGTTCCACATAAGGCTTGGTTTCCAGACCTTTGTTCATCTTGGCCACCCTTCTCTAGTCAGGTTACAGATTGTCAATATGTTTCTTGAACTGAGATGCCCAGAACTGGATGCAGTACTCCAGACGAGGCATATGCCAAATTTCATTTTGGTGCTTGTTTAAATTAAGTTGTTTTACTGTTTTAAAAGATAAATTAAATGTATTTGCGAAATGTAACCTCCACCCCTTTTTAAAAGATTGAGAAATAGGTAGGTGCAAACATGGAGAATTTGTATACAATATAATATAAAGTTAAAAGGATACAAATGCTGAACCTGTATTAAGCTAAGTATCACACATTGAGTAGGACCTTGCTAAATATCAGCCCAGTCTGAAAAAAGAAGGAGAGAAGGAAAAACTATGGGTGCTGTTTCACCCATACTTGTTTTAATTGAACAATTCAGGTTACAATCCTATGTACACACTTATCTGGAGATATCAGCACAATCATATACATTTCTACTCTGAAATAAGTTACACTGTATGCAATGTGACTTGATCACAGGTATATGTGTGTAGCATGTCAACCTTCAAGCTCCGTTGAAGTCAATGGGGCAGATGTCGGAGTGGACCATGGATCATGCTGTCGGTGGACTGAATTACACTAGACTTCAGGCATGCATGTTCTCTCTTTTTGCCTGGGGTGGCCAAACCAATAGAAGACACAAGGTATATACCTTTAATATTTACAGAGGAAATGGAATTTTAGAAGTTACAGCAAGCAATATCATAGTGTGGTTAGGTGAGCAAATCTGTGCTTGATAAAACACAGTGTAGTGAAATAAGAAGCTGGCCTGAAAATGAGCTGTAACTCACTCTTTCAGTTCTTGGTTCAAGTATCAGCTCTCTTTACATCAGTGACACTTGACTTCAAGCACTGTCAACTCAGGGAGCAAGTCCTATCTGTGATATCTTTTATGTATGTCTTAGCAGGGCTATGGTTCTTAATCAGTGGTTCATAGATGGGCTTCAAGGGCCCATGAACCATACACGAAAATCATGTTTGCCTTTTCTATTTCCTTTCTGTTTGAAAATTAAGTACATGGGAGGGCAAAGCTTTCATGAGATTCTCAAAAGGATCTCTGATCCCCACACACACACACAAAAAGGGTTTGAACCACAGCAGTAGTAGAATTCTAAATACACTATGGAACTTCACTTTTCTCTATATCCCATCATGTGACAAAGCTTGCATCGATACCAGGTGTTCCTGAATGGACACTTCCCTCATGCACTTTCATTTATATATGTATATATATATATATATATATATCCTTTGATGTTCTCCAACCTTGTATTTCCTTTATGCTCAGAGATGAGTCACAGTTTGAAATGAACTGAAAGGTCATTGGCAACCATGAGAAAGATCAGAGGGTATGGTTGTAACACCCAAAAATTTCTGCTTCTTGCAGACAGGCTCAAAGCAGCCCCTCTTGAATCTTGCCCATGTGAAGAAATCCTGATCACACACCCTTGTTTTACTGGCTTGAAAAGCTAAGTCAGTAATTATGCTGAAATGGTGGAGCTGGTATGATTAAGAAGCTGAGCTTTGAACTGGAAACCTCTGATACCTATCTGAGCTCAGCTAAAGGAAGCCTTAGGCATGCCACAACAACTCTGCCCCCTCCCTTGTAATCTATACTCTGATTATAATGTTGGCCAACTTTACAAAGTTGATTGAGGATTGACTGAAAAACTATCTGCTGTGAGGCTCTTTTAGAAGTTAGAGTGACACACACACACATACCCCTATTGTATAACAAATAACTATGGCTAAATTTCAACTGAGGTTTATGCTGTAGATTAACAACAAAATAAGGTGAGATACTTGTTTTGGCCTGAAGGCAGAAATGACTTCGGGTTGTAGTGATAGGCTTGCATGCCAGTAATGGAGGAAATTGAAAGGAATGGACCCATCAACTAAAGTGGAGCTGTTGCTGGTTTGACCCCCACTCCATAAATTCAAGTATATTCAAATATACTATTCCCTCCCTAACCTATTACTCTCTGTCTTCTACACAAACTAATTATGTATAACAGTCACTCTCTCCCTCTGTACCACCCACGTACATAAAATACTCACCTCTCTCTCTCCCTCTTTTTTATGAACACATCATTTATCCCCCTCCTGTACACATTTTTTCACCTTCTTCCTCTCACACAATCATTTGCACACACATCATTCTCCTCCACATTAGACCTTCTCTCACACAGACCTGTTATGGACCCATGCAGCCCCCAATTTTGATATGGTTTAATTGGCAAAATACAATTTCATTGGCAAATGCATTAATTGGCATTGATAGAAAATGGAATCTGATGTGACTGGAAGTTGAAGCTGGGCGGAGGAAAATTACTTACTTAACATGTGTGATTGCAAAGCAGGTAATAAGCAAGGTCATTTTCAGGCAGATTATTTGGCAACTCCAGAGATAATAGTCTTAAAATGAAGCTGGAACATCTCTGAGCATACATTGAGCAAGGGAAGTTCACACCAAAACATTGATTGGTTCAACCCTATCTCCTCACATCTGGGCATTTCCCTGCATTGTCCCTAAAACCTCTGCAATTACAGAGCTATTATGACAGCTGTTAACTCTTTGCCACCCAACAAAAAGATCATTAATTCTGTCCAGTCCCCTTTTGTTTTATTGGCTACTCAACCGGGAGAGACATTCACACCCATGCCTCCCAGGCATATTTTGGGTATATAAGCCTTCTGTTTCAAGCAGTTCAGTGAAGTACTTCACTTGCTGGTAGCCATGCTGTCAATCTGATTCCCATGTGTGTCTAAGCCACAATACTGCTTCTTCGTTGCTCTTCTGGAATGGTAAATATTGCCCACTCCTTGAAACGTCAATATCAGTCTTTCCTCTCCTTTCCTTCACTTAACTTTTGTGTGAATGTGTGACTCTTTGTATCCTGTGTACATGCATGAGTGAATTCCCCTCAATAAAGCACATTTTAGTCTATGTTTTAATCTCTGGCTGGTTCTTTCCTGAGAGGATTCCGTAAACATTGGTGGAATATCTCATTAGGTTACTCCCCTCTCGCAGGCCTCCTAATTGAGTTAATTAATTCCCATTGTCACATGGAGGTACTGGCATCGTGGGTAGATCCCTGAGTCACCCACATTTTGCGGTGACAGACACATTTGCATGCATATCATTTCCTCTCTCTCTTTCCCACACACACATATGCACAAACACAATAGCCATCCTTTCTCCCCTTTCTTGCTTCCGTGCGCATATAGCAAACCCCCGGAGAAATACTGCATTAAGTTTTGGGGAAACCTTGTCGTGTTGGCTACTGAATGCAGTGGGTCTGCCTAGCCCTTTCACTCTTATCTTCCTTGTGAAGTGGAAGCATTCTAGGGCCTTATTACACCATACCTTAATCCCCTGTTCTTCCATTGGCATCCCACTATAGCCATTCCTATGGGGTATCAGGTTATTAACACTCTCTATTTCACTCTTTAGACATCTGTGAATTAGTAGCATTGTTTGCATTGTTCTTCTTTCTGCATTATAACATCATTGCTGAATCCTTCTCCCTACCTCACACCTCATGACTGGTTCATTTTTTAAAAAATTATGCTGTACTTAAGCAGTAATGTTCTAATATCATGATGCAAGGACATGTGAATCTGTAACACTGTGATGCGCACACCACACCCACTATTGGATCACCTACAGAAGGAAGCGCTATCAGGAAACTGCACTTCCCCAACTAAATAGATTGTTGCAGGAAAGGTGGTCATTAATGGATTATTTGCAGCATGAAAAAAGGGTGCATTTCAAATGGATTGCAGTGCAATAGCTGCTGGTGAGCAATGACATCACGCAATAAGATTGATCCTGAACGAGGAATAATACATTGCTCTGGTGGTCTGGCACCTTGGTGTGAAAAGGCTCTCAGTCAGGAGCCCCCTATTGCTCTGCTCTCTTTTTTAACAGAACAAATACTGGGAATGGGAAGAGTCAAACAATATTTGTACTCTCAAAAGTAATTGTGGTAATTTTTTAAAAAAAATCAGATGCAAGTCTAAAATTGAAATGTCACTGTTTGCAAACTCTGTTTTCCTGAGATGTTATCGGTGTTCAGAAAATTGTTATAACTTTTATACAGTGAAGGGAAAAGAAGCTCCTGCTTCGCATTTGTTGATGGAATACATTTTCTCATGATGATAATATAAGAATATTGGATGTATCAACAAGAACCCTACTCTCTTTCCTTTCAAGAATACAATCTGTGATCTGAATTCCAAGCTAGACTCAGCATTGCAGTACAATGCAAAATAACTGAAGAATTTGACATGACATATTTTAAATCCAAAGTGGAAAAGTCACCTTGATTTTTTAAAGTCTCTGTATTTGATTAACAAAGCCCAGGTTGTTGTATTTTTTTTCTCCTCTTGAAGCACAAAGCTCACTGTAAATGCTGTAATTCAGTAAACCACAAAGCAAGCAACTGCTTCTAGAACATATCAAAGCCCTTTTTAAAAGATGTAAATGTAGAGTTTAAAGTGTAGATTTCTTTCCATATAAATATGCATTGAACCAGACTCACAATGTGTGCATGTGTACATACAGATATAAAATATATGTATACATATAAACAACTGTGGCTGACCCTGCTATTTGGGAGAACTAAACTGCTGCAAGCATGGTGATTAGTCAAAAGATGTGACAGATTTCTTTTTAAAATCTCATGATACAAACCTGCTAGAGTCCTAAGATCTGCAAGGGAAGGCTTCCTCTCAGTCCAGCCACTGTCTTAGGCTCTCCTGGTGAGGACATGGGAAAGAATCTTCTCAGTGCCTGCTCTCACATGTGGAACCTCTTTTCCATGAGTGGCTAGGCTGGCCCCCTTTCTGCTCTCCTTTTACCAGCAGACAAAAACATTTCTCTTTAAGCAAGCTTTTATGTGAGCTGGGGAGCTTTATATTTATTTATTTACTTGTTTTAAAATTGTACATTGTTTGAGGTTTGTATGTGTTTTTAATGTTTTTAGTTGTTTTAAATGTTTTTATGTTCAATGCTTTTAATTGTTTTAAATGTGTTTAACTTATTTTGGAAGGCACCTTGGGTCCCATTCTGGGAGAAAAGGCAGCATACAAATATAATGAGTAAAATAATAAAATAAATTATGGGTTCCATATCTGTGGGGGTTCTGTTCCAGGATGGCAAAAAAAGGACAAAAAATGCCAATACTCACATCTTATATTATTAATGGCACTGGAATGTGCACGTACACTCCAGCACATCTGCATCTATGTTGCTGCTGTTTTAGGCATAGGCTCCACAGTTATTGGATTTCGCAGATCTAGAGGTCCCATCTGGAGGTCTGCTGTATTCCATTTTAAGCCTTGTGACAACATCTTAAGTATCTTAAGATTTTTAGGCTGGTGAGGCATTAAAGTTCCCCAAATGAGAAATCTAAATACCCTGCAAAAATCCCAGGATTCCATAGTATAGAACCATAGCTATTAAAGTGGATGATGTTACAATTGCCCCCATGTCTAATTGTCAAATACTGATAAGCAAAGTGCTAGGCAAGATACCTTCAGTAGGCACCCTTTCCATTTGTACAAATGACTCTAGGTTCCACCTTCAGTGTAGCATCCTTCTATCATCATGTACTAGAACTAAGAGGATGAGTGGAAAAAAATCTGTTTGAATGTAAAACTGTCCTTTTGTAGTAGGCTGGGAGTATCCAGAAAATGCATTATTTCCTCCATTCTAGGGATATTCAGCACTTCAGAGTGTGTATAAAGAATGTATGTTACAAACGTTTTGCTGTGTGCCATGCTTCCTTTTCCTGCCCTTATATTTTCTCACAACGACTTTCTTCTGACACCTGCTGCAACAAACGGTGTCAAAAATATGTGTGAAATTGCAAGACATTCCAAGTTCTGTCAACATGAAGGGGGGAAATGATAATTTTTATGGTTCCCGTAAAATATGCATAAAGTTATACAAGCATAACACAGTACATGACTTTGCATAAAGCTAGTGATAAATTTAACTTTGCTCTTATTTTTTTTACTTTTAATGTAAGAGCTCACATTTAAAAAAAAAAAAATCTCCTGAAGCACTGCTACAGAGATCCAAGCAACAGACTGTTGTTGAGGCATAGCCAATACAGTGACAGTACACTTATTGGTGTATTGTTGCCAAGACTGGCATAGCACAGCTGTCTGGTTTTTTTTACAAAAGGTCTTTGGGATATCCTGAGGGAGTAGAATTGGATTTGCAATCAGTCACTGGATCAATTAATCAATTATAGCAGCACCAATTATACTTGATTCTGCACTTATGTCTTGCTGTAATTCCCATTTGAGTCATGGCTTTTGGATGAAAGCAAATCTGATGCTACCATTTGACTCTGTTAGTTGGTCATCCAAAATAACAAACATGATGCTATGCTGCTCACCTTCTCATCTTTAGGGACCTGTCTTTGAAGCCCACCCTCCCTGCTGCTGTGGAATGAAGAGGAAGACATTGCTATGGTTTCCATATTCCAACCTCACCCTGAGAAGCAGGGAAGACACCTTAAAAAAAAAAATAGAGGAAGATGCAGTACCTCTATACCTCCACTATTTCATTGGCTGGCTCTACAGAGAGATCTACATCTTGAAACTGCCAGCACTGTCATTTAACTGGCTTCCAAGGTTGTGGGAACATCACAATTGCATCCCTTTCCATCTTTTGACATGCAGAAAGGACACTTCCTTCTTCGTCTCTTGGGGAGAGGGTGTAGGCACTGCTTCTGCCTCTTTCTGGAGCATGGCAGTGATGTGGCAGGTACTATAGTACTCTCTTTCTCTTTGCCGCCCAACCCGCGAAATGAAGAGACCACACACAGGACTTGGGTTGAACTAGGGCAATTTATTAATATATCTAATTAACATAAAGAGGGAATTGAACTTGAACTTGAACTTCTGACCTGAGAAAGAGGGGAGATCAACAGCATGTGCGGACTAGGGCAAGAGTCAGCTCCCGACCATCTTCCCTAGCCCGTTGAGCAAGATACCAGGCCCCAAAGCCAACCGCTGGAGGTGGGTTAAGATCTTGGCCGGCCCTTGTCTGGAAGGTGAGCCCCAAACGCCCACCCCCCCAGTGCATGATGAGTGGGGTGATCCCAGGGCCCTCCTCAAGGGTAGCATTTATCCTACACCAAAAGGGTGCCATAGGTACTCGCCGCAGCCCTAGACCCCCCCATACCGGCCTAGATGACAGCAATTGTGTCTGTGGAGACCTATTTATCACAAATTAAGACACCACCCCGTAAAGCCAATTACCCAACCCTTGGCACAGTGTAGGGTAGGTGAACCCCGCCCCCCCGCAAACAGGGGGAAAAAATTCCTACCCGGCCCCAAAGTGACCAGTTGATCTTACACTGAAACCATCGGGAGGGAGGGAGGGTGGGTCGTTGAAACAAAAGAGAGGCTGAGGGGGAGGCGGGGTGGCCTTAAAAGAGCTTGCAAGCCCCGCCTCCCCCATCACCTGGATGTAGTGTTCTCTCCTAGCGGGAGGACGGCAAAGGCCGTCCCCCCTGCCACCCGTTGTCACGTGGGGGCGTCTGGGGACGAATTCCAGGGCTAGTAGAGAAAGTCTGTGGTTCTCAGATATTTCCCCTGTGAGATGTGTTAGGTGTGTGCATGCATGTGCTGTTTCTTTTTACAGGCAACAGGATAGCTTAGTCCATATTTGGATGAAAGAATTTTAAAAGTATAGCACACTGCCATGCTGCCTATGCATTAGTTCCTGGATGATAAGCCTTGACTGATCCTATAGTTGCTGCTATGCTTTATAGTCTGTTTGATATAATGTTTCTCACTTTTGTTTTGTTTTGTTCAATCTATAGTGCTTGCTAGTTAAGAGGAAGCTGGCTTCATTTTTCTAATGCTGAATGCTGTGCAGTGGTGGCTGGTGGTTCCATATACCTGCGGGGCAATGGATGCACTCATCTGTAAAGGAGCTGTCCATGGTGTTCAAGCATATTTCCAAAACAGGTTCAGAACCTTGGATAAAGCCATTTAAAATGACAATAAAAGAAGTACATAGGTTGTCAAAGTCATTTTTTAAAAGTACTTTTTATGTACTTCTCCACAAACCAATTAGTAGCTGGTGATGCTGTCTAGGGGTTTCTGGGAGTTGTTGTACAAAAATGTAACTCTGACAAACTGTGTGCTCTGTGTTGGTGTTTCCATGGGCAGCTCATTGACCACTGCTTGAACAGAATGCTGAACTTGATAGGCTTTGTCTAAATCATCCTAGTTCTTTTTAACTTCTTATTTGCAGTCTACATACTCTGTTGCTTTTGTTATCAGAAGCTAGTTGAGTTGTGATATTAAGACTAAAAAGGAGCAAAAGATGAGTCAGGTAGAAAAACATTAAGAGATTTTTTTTTCAAAGGTGCATGTCAAAGATGATATAGGATTGAAGTCAACAGCACACAGAAAAGAAAGAGAGGCATTTTTATGCTGAAGTAAAGAACCTTAAGGGAGGAATCAATCAAGGTCACTTCTATGAAAGAGGACAATGCAGCAGAACTGATAATAGAGACGACTGAGGGATATGCCAAATAGAGAGAACATTTCAATACTCTTTAGAATCAAATAGTACTTAAGAGTGCAGCAGCATTTTTGCTGCCTATACTACTATTCCTAAACTTCATTTTGGAGAGTATTGAAGAACACTGAGTTACTTAAAGAAAGCCTCCTGGAATGAAAGATGTTGTTCTATTTCAGGATGGGAGAATAGCATCATACATATGAATCACTGAGTTAGTGTGTGCAATAGAGCAAAGCATGTATTGGAATGAAATCCTGACTTGTTCTATATTAAAAATGAGAACAGGCTAAAATAAAGTAATAAGATGCATATTGATGCATTCAGTGAACTTTAAGTCCCAACAATCAACACGAGAGATGAATTAACTCCTCACATTATTATTTGTGCGAAAGCCAGCATGATATGGTAGTGTGGGTATTGGACTGTGACTCTGGAGACAAAGGCTATTTCCACACCACACTGTTATAGTGCTATTATTCCGCTTTCAACATCCTGTTGAATTCTGGGGTTTGTAGTTTACTGAGGTCCAAGAGCTCTCTGGCTGAGAATTCTAAATGCCCCTCCCTAAACTGCAAACCCCAGGATTCCATAGGATGTTGAAAGTGGAATAATAGCACTATAGTAGTGTAGTGCAGAAATGGCCCAAGGTTTCAATCCCTGCTCAGCCATGGAAGTCCACTGGGTGACCTTGAGCAAGTCACACTATCTCATCCTCAGAGCAAGGCAAAGGCAACCCTCCTAAGTAAATCTGGCCAAGAAAACCTTGTGATGGGGTTTTGAAGACAACAATTATGATTTGGAATTATTTTTTTCTATATTTCTCTTAGCAATATTCATCTACTATTGGTCAATATAATATCTGGGATTGTGTATTTTAACAGTTTTTCTTACAGGCTTTGTTATATGTAAGAGTTAGTTAAATATATTCATAGCATTTTGCTTGGTATCTGTGCCACTGTTTCTTGAATTGAGAACTGCATGATTATTTTATTGGAGCAGGTCAACCAAAAATATGAAAAGGGAAAACAGAAAGGGACATTTTCCACACTACTGTGATTTCCCATTGAACACATTCCTTGTTCCAAAGCTAGTTTTTCTAAGGCCATTTCCACATGGGGGGAGGGAATCGCCCCGCACCACTACTTACTGGACCTTTCGGCTCCCCGGTCTGGTCCACGCTGCTCCAGAGCAGTGCGTGCTCGTCGATACACATGGCTCCGGCATCCCAAATGGTGGTTTCCAGTTGGTCGAGGGTCTCGACCAACCGCTGAAGCTCACCAGCATAAAGCCCACCCCCAGCAGATCGCAGGCTTGCATTGGGGCAAGCCTGCGAATCTGCATAAGGGATTGATTTGAGGGTGTTCCTGCATGGCAGGGAGTTGGACTGGATGGCCTGTGTGGTCTCTTCCAACTCTGAATTTCTATGATTCTATGATTCTATGATTCTATGGTGCACTGTGTGTTTTTGAAAGACCTGTTTTTAGCGTTTTTTCAAAAGACGCTGGACGACCACTTGGGGTCGTTCCGGAGTGGGCTGAGGTATGGATCTACATTAAGTAGATCCGACCCAGTTTGCTTTCAGGTGCAGACCTCCTCCTGGAGGACGGACTGCACAGTTTTAAAAACCCCGTGTGGGAATGGCCTTAAGTCAGCTTAATTCTAGCTGTCGAAGCTAGCTGTTGAAAAAACAAACAATACTAAAGACACAGATCTACCCTAGTTGCTTGGTATTATTTAAACAGCAGACAAAAGAGAATTTTGTTTAGAGCCTCCAAACAGGCCATGGCTATTCACTGGATTATGGCACTTGCAAGAGGGAGCTGACTCAGTCCTAACTTGTGTCACTGTTTGTGCTTGGTACTTTAAATGTAATGTTGGTCCATTAATCTGGCATCCTGTTAGTGACTTTGCTGTTGCTGTTGCTGTTGTGTGCCTTCAAGCCATTTCTGACTTAATATGAACCTATCATGGGGTTTTCAGGGGCTGAGAGAATGTGATGCATGATCACCCAGTTGGTTTCCATGGCCAAGCAGGGAATGGAACCCTGATCTCCAGATCCATAGTCCAATGCTCAAACCACTGCACCATTCTGACTTTCTTACTTCAATGTTAAGTAATATAGGTGGGTTTTTTTCTTTTGGTCATTGCAGAGGGAGGAATTCATCACCTCGCTACACAATGACTCCCACCATCTCAAAACCCATCTACCCCTTGCTTTCCCCCATGGTCAGACTGAGTTGGAGGCTGATTGTGTCTCCATAGCCTGACACAGATGATGAACTCATCCTCCAATTATCTCTTGGGGGTCTTCCTGAGATCCAAGAGGATGATGTCATTGTTGTGCATCTGATTATAAAGACAGAAACAGATGCTCACTGCCAATCACTACATGGTCACATTGAAGGGGAGCCTAACAAAAGATGGCTTGGTTTTCAGGGAAGGTAGAGGAGAGATGTACTGCAACTCCACTTGGACAGGGCTTTATGCCCCATCTCCTGATACACTGCTTAAGAAATTTTTAAGCCAGCTTTCAGAACACAATATCGTTTCCAAGGGCTGTAGAAGGCATAATAAAATAAAACTGATATCATTATTTGGGATGGGGTGGGAACTATTTATGGAGTGCAAGAGCAGGAAGGAGAAAACTGCATTCCAATTTTGTTAACCACATTCTAAGGCCAATGTTACATCTTCATCAGCCTAGTGAGGAATAGAAATAAAAATGAAGTGTAGCCAGAAAAATCCTGGTTTAGATGCATCGTGAATGTCAAGCTTTTCTCAGAATAATGTAATACAATACAAACTTTTTTTCAGCTTAATAACATATGGAGAAATTACATGGAGATTGAACTCCCTGCAGTAGCTATTCTAATATATTGGGATGGTTATACAAGTGCATATTTGCAGTGTGGGAAGATGAAGCAATATATCCAGTCTTTTAGTTATGGTTCAGCATTTTTTCACCATCTGTAACAAAGAATCAAAGAAGGGAGAGAAATGAAACATAAAATAAGAGTCCACCTCTCTATTAATTATTAAGTAGAGATGCAGCATTTGTATGCAGCAACAGATGGTTGGCCTCTACAAACAAATTAGCCTGTAGACAACCATTTTGAAATTCAATTAAATGTGAATCTAAATATTAATTAGGATTTAAAAGCAAAAGCTTAAACACCATAAATAACATGGTACAGAAGTGTTAGGAAATCTGATTGTAGTGCCTAGAGAATGGCACGAAAAATACAGGGAGCTCATTAACACACAACATTGGCACAGTTCCATCCTGGCTAGGCTCAGAAGCAGATGAGAGGCCATCCCTTCATCCCAACTGCCACTGTCCTGGCCTCAGAGGGAGAGAAAAAGAGGCAGTATCTCCTGGACTTATTCCCCTTTCACATGTCATATCTCCTTTTCCTTTTATGTCATGTCTTAATTAGGTTGTAGGGCAAGGGACTGTTCTGTTTGCCCTGAGGGCAAGGGACTGTTCTGTTTTCGTTTTGGGGTTTTTTTTACTTGTAAAGAGCCATGTAAAGTGATGGCACAATATAAATAAACTGCTGCTGGTGGTGATGATGTTCATGGGTTAGAAATGATCCAAGTTCTTCTAGTGAGAAGAAATGGTAGAACTAAGGAAAGTCAGCTGTGCTAAACCTTCAATGTATCACAGCACTGCGCACAACAGAGACCAGAAAGCAGGGAAATAGCTGGGGCGGGGAGGGATGAAGGCATTGCTCTCCCAAATAAAAATTCTGGATTCCAAATGAAATCTTCTTTGAGCTCCCAAATTTCTAGCCTTGCAGTACTGTAAGACATCAATTGACCATTTAGAAACATCACGTAGGCATTCAAAGGAAAGTAGCAGGCAAAGGGACCAAAGGAATGTGAACACAGGATTATAAGAGTTATAGGCATGAATTATTTTTTACTATCTTATTCTCAGCAATGCTAGAAATTTGTGGACTGAACATTTAATGGAGGGGGCAGGACTCTCATTTGGTGGGACAATGCTTTCATCTTGATCCCTGCCTCCCATTCCAACACTCCAAAGAGGAAGGTCAGGAAGAGTAGGAGGGGACTGCCGTTTCTGTCTTCCAGCATCTGCCACCTGATATGGTTGCCTCATGAAGAGGTAGCCCTGCCTCAGTTTTCTTCCTTTGAACGTGTGAACTTTGAATTTGCAGGAAGACTCTATTGGATTCTCTTGTCAAGTATTTCTTTGTCCTGTATTTTACAAACAGATAATGTCTTAGCTTGAATAACAGCCGATCGGACATTATTGGTGGGCAACATAAAACAAAATGATACGCTGGGTGCCGAGCATTGCAATAGGTCACACAGCAGGACTGGGGGTGACATAAGTACGCAGCACTCAGATGTGTAGTCAGATGCATGGTATAATGGTCGGAGTCTTAGACTATGACTCCGGAGGCCAGGTTTGAATCCCTGCTCAGCCATGGAAACCCATTAGGTGACCTTAGGAAAGTCACACTTTCCCAGGCTTGGAAAAAAGCAAAGGCAAATCTTGCCAAAAAATCACCCTCCCCAAACCCCTCATAGGTTTGCCTCTAGGTTGCCATAAATTGAAAACAATTTGAAGGCACACAACAACAAAATCGAAGGAAGTAGAAGCAGTTGTGGTCTCAAATACTTTGGAGGTAAAAATACCAAATGAGGCAAATAGAAACAAAAATCCAGGGCAAGTGGTGTGGCCATGGACAGGCTGGATATTACACACTGTATCAAGGTTGCAAATCATAGCTTAGCAAGACAAAGTACAGTCATCCCTCCATATTCACTAGGGTTAGGGACACAGAACCCCTGTGAAAGTGAAAAAAAAACATGATTAACTCTAGGCCCTCCCAAACCATATTTAACACAAAAAAAAGTATGATCACCATATTCAACCCACTGTGGATTCCTTTGAGACACCAGGGTTCCTTCACAAGGCAGAAGTGGGTGGCTGGTGGGGCTCACTGTCACCTCCACTGCTGCACCACACCATTTTTAATAGGGACTTACAAGCTTCATTTGCAGTTTCTCAATCTCAAGAGGCTTGCAGTCGCTATTAAAAATGGCATAGGGAGGCAGCAGAAGTGACAGCAAATAATCCGTGAATAATTAAATCTGCAAAAGTGAAACCTGAAAATGTGGAGGGCTGACTGTAACTTGAATCATTGCTCAAGGAAGAAAATATTGTGACTAAGGTACGGGTTTCTGATGAGGCATAATATGTCTCCCTTAGTCTGTGAAGTTAAGCTAACCTGTGGGGTCTGTGGGGTCAGCATTTAGCACTCAGACCTGCAGCCTAAAGAGGAATTTGATTCACAGACCATCTGGCTGGTTGACTTGCTGACTGGATAGCTGAGGGTCCAATTCCTTGTTACACTGAATATGCATCATTAAGATTTGCATGCACATTTTAAAATTTAAATGTGCACAAATGGGATCTAATTCTAGGTCGGGACTTAATTGTGCAGGGGTGGGATATTTAATCTCAAGAGAGTTTCTTAGCATGACATTCAGAGGTAGGGAAAGAAAGCTTCCTTTGAATCAGAACTGTTTTCCTAACCCTAAATGTTATGTGGGGTGGTAGAATTAGGACTGAAGTTGAGAAGAGAGGAATTAAACCTTCCCCAAACTGTGGCCCTGATCTAGAAAGAGCTCCATTTAGGAAGAAATAATATTCGAAAATATTCAAAAATGGTTGAAAAAAACATGCTTTTTGAGTATTGGGAAGCCCTAACAAGGAACATCTGTATCATTGAGAATATTCATAGTTTAGGGCTTACTCTGTGCAAAACCCACACATGATATTTTTGTTCAGAAAACAACATTTTGTACACTGAACATTATTTCTATGGAGAAGTACTTTTTCTCCACACACACACACACACACACACACACACACACACACATAAAAGTGCTATCTAGAATGCCGCTCAATCTTTTGTAAACCACACTTATGATCTTGCAACTTTGGGAATTCACATTTATGTTTGTTAATGACCAAATATGACCCCCCTCCCATTTTTTTCCCTCAAGAAATCTACTTCCCTATCTGAAGGATTTCTCAGGTGCTGTAGATCAGAATTGTGGGTAGGTCTCAGGCCACATTCAAACAAGCAGCTAGGGCAGGAGCAAAAGGGTTTTTCCAGCTGCCCATCTCAATATACCCTGTGACCAGGAGAGTGTTTCAGACATCATTTCCCAGCACCTTAATCTGTAGCATTGCAGCAATCCTCCAGCTGGAGAACTACCTAGCTTAGGAGAGAGATTTCTTTTTTGGGTTGGTGGTGGTAGTGGAGGAGGAATTGGCAGAAGTAGCTACAAAGATGGGGTGCCACTGTCAGAGCTACATTTGACAATGCAGAATCTTCACTGCTAGTTTTTGTGCAAAAATACCATGTGGAAATTTAGTACAGAATAAGTTCCCTGCTAGATAATTTTGGGTGCAAGAAATAATAAAAAAATAGAATTACACTCCTAGGGCCTACATTCTTACTTAAAAAACAAAAAAACAACTGAAGCTAAATGCTATATATTAAGGCTAGTTATGAGAGCACTGGTGAGGTAGTGATGTATAGCAAAGATATGTTTTAGGATTTAGCCAGGTACCTTACATAAAAACATTACCCTCTACATGGTAAAAATTTGATGTCAAAACAAGATATAATAGGGATTTCTGTGGTAACCAAAAGCTGAGAATTACTTTGTTCTTTTTTTGTCCTCATACATACACAGGCAAAGATCAGAATCCGTATCACAGGTACAGTCCAAGTTGTAGAATATTCTAGGGCAATTACACAAAATCACAAAATAAGTTTTCTCTTCTTCTTTCAGGCACTCCCTCTGATCCATTTAAACAGCTGCTGAAATTCTTAGACCTCCGAAGGTGGAACATTTTCTTTGTTAAGGTTGCTATAGCTAAATTTAATAAATGCCTGCCTAATTCTATATTTTAGTCAAGAACAAGTCAGACGTGTTTCCAAAGGCTAATGGTTCATTAAGCACTACATTAATTTGCAGAAGGGCAAATGACAGTTTTCTCTGGAGTAGAGACACAAACTATGATGTCTTGGCTGTATTCCAAAGTGGTAATTACAGTCTACCTAACTACATTTTCTCTACTGAATACATGGCTTCATATATAGGAAATCTTACAATAGTGGAATATAATTCTGCTCTGTCAAATGACTGACCCTTAATCTGGCTGCCTTTCAGCAATGTCAGAATAATACAGTAGTAGTTAAACATACATATACTTGCACATTTTCCAACCTGAAACAACTGAAGGTTCTTGGGCCTATTTTAATGAAGACCTATCAAACTAATACTATTTATTTCATTTCATTTCTATGCTGCCTTTCTCCTAGCACAGGCCACAAGGCAACTAACATCAAGTTAAAAACAAAGTACATTAAAAACCTATTAGATAGAAACTTTTTTTATTAACTAAATTAAGATACAGTGAAGAGAAAAATATAATATACCTCATTTATACAATCTTTCAGCTACAGCCAAAGGCCTACTTGAGTAAAAAAAAATCCTTACCTGACTGCTGAAAAAGATTAGACAGAGGTCCAACTAAGACTGCCATGGGAAGGAATTCCACATGTTTGGAGCAGTCACTAAGGGTTTTTCTGCACTTTGGGGGGAAAACAGGGCAGTCCATCACTCACCGGACTGGCACGCTCCCCCGACAATCCACGCTGATCCGGAGCAGTGCGTGCCCGCGCTACACACTCTCCAGGGATGAAAATGGAGGCTTCCAGTTCTCCACCAACTGGAGAAGCTCACCAGCCGGAAGCCCGCCCCTGGAAGATCTGTAGCCTCGTGCTGGCGCGAGCCTGAAGATCTACACATTAGCGCAGCGATGGACTGGGGCGCACCGGGCTATTGAAAGTCCTCTTTTAATCGGTCTTCCAATAGCATGGGGAACCACCAGCTCTGGTCATTTCGGAGCAGGCTGAAGTCCGGACATACATTAAGTAGTCTGGACCCAGTTCGCCCCCAAGTGCAAACGTCCTCGCTGGAGGACGCGCTGGCCCATTTTAAAAATAAAATGCGGAAAAGGCCTAAGAAGGCTCTCTTCCTCATCCTTGCCAAACACACTTCTGATGGTGGCAGGACAAAGATTTTAAGTAACACTTCCTCATAAGGGAAGATAAGGTTTTTCAGACAGTCGGCACTCAAACTATGTAAAGCTTTGAAGATCATAACCAGCATTTTGACGTATGCCTACAAGTGCATGAGTAACCAGGATGCTGTTTCAACTGGAGAGTTACATGATCTCTGCAGCCAGCCCAAGCCAGAAGCCTGGTGACAGCATGTTGGACTGCTGAAGTTTCCAAACTGTTTTCAAAAGCAGCCTGATGCAGAGTATGTTACAGTAATCCAAAGAGCATGTAACCAAGGCATGTGTTACAGAAGCAAATTTGACTTCTCCAGGAATCAGATGCAGTTGGCAAACCAGTTTTAGTTGTTCAAAGAGTTTTGACTCCTTCCAAAACCTGAGAATAAAGATTCAGATCAGAGTGCAAATCTGGGATTACAAATGGAGTGTAATCCCATCCAGCAAGGACTGAATACTTACTTATCTGATCTGTCTTCTTACTGACCAGGAGTGCTCTTTTTCTTGTCTGGATTAAACTTCAGTTCATTTTCCGTTACTGAAAACAGACATTGGTTTAGCACCAAAAGCTTTCCTGGGTTTAGATGGAAAGGAGAGAAAGAATAATAAAATTATAGAGTTGGAAGAGACCACAGGGGCCATCGAGTCCAACCCCTTGCTATGCAGGAACACACATCAAAACATTCCCAACAGATGACCATTCAGCCTCTGCTTAAAAACCTCCGAAGAAGGAGACTCCACTACACTCCAAGGCAGCATATTCCATTGCCAGACAGCTCTGACCATCAGGAAGTTCTTCCTGAGGTTCAGGGGGAATCTCCTTTCCTGCAGCTTGAACCCATTGTTCCTTGTCTTAGTTTCTGGAGCAGCAGAAAATAAGCCCACTCCCTCCTCAATATGACATCCCTTCAAATATTTAAACATGGCTATCATGTCCCCTCTTATCCTTCTCTTCTTCAAACTAAACATACCCAGTTCCCTAAGCTGCTCCTCATAGGGCATGACTTCCAGCCCCTTCACCATTTTGGTTGCCCTCCTCTGGACATGTTCCAGCTTGTCGATATCCTTCTTGAATTGAGGTGCTCAGAACTGGACACAGTATTCCAGATGAAGTCTAACCAATGCAGGATAGAGTGGTACCATTACCTCTTTGATCTAGACACCATACTCCTATAGATGCAACCAAGAATCGCATTGGCTTTCTTGGCTGCCGCATCACACGCATGTTCAGCTTGTGATCTACCAAGACTCCTAGATCCCTTTCACACATACTGGACATGGGTGTTATCATAATGATGATACTGAACTCCCAATTTCCTGAAATCATCTCCCCAAAGTTTCATGTAGATAATATGTGTTGGAAAAAACTGAGGCTTGAGTGATCCCACAGACCAGACCCCCCCACTTTCTGAAGTCACCCAACCAAAAAGGACAAAAACCACTGTAAAACAATGCCCCTAAATCCCATCCCAAGGAGGCAGTCCAGAAGGTTACTGTGGCCAATGGTACTGAAAGTCCCTGAGAGTTCCAGCAGAACCAAGAAAACAATCCCTCTGCCCAGTTCCCAGACAAGGTCATCTACCAAAGAAACCAAAGCTGTCTCTTTCCCACAATCAGGTCTAAAGTCAAATTGAAATGGATCTTGATAACTCATCTCATCCAGGAACCCCTGGAGCAAGGGGGCCTCCACACACTCTAGACTCTTCCCCAAGAAAGGGATAATAAAGATTTGCCAATAGTTCTCCAATATGGTGGAGTCTAGAGAGGATTTTAAAAAAAAAGTAATAGTTTTACCACTGCCTCTTTTAGGTAGGCTGAGAACTTGCCTTGTTATAGTGAGGCATTCACAACTGCCTTTAACCACCCAGCCAGTCTTCTCCCGTGGCTTTTAATAAATTTTGAAAGGTTGCTCCTGCAAAATCGTAACATTTTGCAGGAGCAACCTGGTAACATTCACTCAGATAAACAGATTGATAGTTAGATTTTGCAGAAAACTGACTTACATTAGGGACATTTTCTGACAAACTTTTAAAGCACATGTATATTATATATCTGAAATACCTGAGATTATATTGATATGATATTCCTTTTTTTATAAAGATATCTTTCTCACCTTGAATTGCAACACACACAGATACTGAAGACATCCTATTTACAGATATTTCATACAAAAGTTAGAGAACTGATGTATTGTTCTTACATTGCTGAAAAGCAGCCAAGCTCATGGTCAGCAATTTAGGAGGGCAGAATTATATTTCCCAGTTGTGAGATTTCTGCACTACACTGTTATAGTGCTATTATTCCTCTTTCAACATCCTATAGAAACCTGGGCTTTGCAGTTTAGGCAGCAGCATTTAGAATGCTCAGGCAGAGAGCTCTTTGGCCTCAGTAAACTACAAACTCCAGAATTCAACAGGATGTTGAAAGTGGAATAATAGCACTATATTAGTGTAGAGCGGAAAAGGTCTTAATCTGATATGGGTAATGGACTTGTTCTTGCACATACATCATGATACTTGCCTCCATCTATGCCCAAATGTATATTTGTAAATAAACCAAGTATTACAGAGACACCAGAAGTCTCCTGTGATTTGTCCTGCAAAGAAGTCCAAATCTGGCAAGCACCAGCCCTTTTCAGGTGTCGCTTGTTCCATCAGAGTCAACATGTGAACAGCTCACACCCTCCATTGTTATTTTCCTTACACAGAATATTATGGATCTGAAGTAGAGAGATTGCTATTCACAAGGAAGCTCTCCATGCAGACAAGAACTGTGTTTTTTTCCCTTCCCAGCTTTCTTAATCATATAGAGAACCTCTACGTAGCAAGAACCCTTCCTTACCAGGCATATTGCTTTCTGTGCAATATAGGTGATGGAAAGAGGAGGCGCTGTATGCTGAGTCTAACTAGGTAAGTACTTTCTGAATCAGACTACTGCTTCAAGAGCTTTTCACCGCATGGAAAAACATGTATGAAAAACTTCAACTTTAAGTATTCTTTGCTAGGAAAATCTTGTTAAATTATTGGGGCTCCAAAAGTAGATTGGTGCCTTGAAGGCACATACACACACAAACATAGGGATTAATGACATGGAATAAATGACCAGAATCCTATTGGTAGTTCCTATTAGAGAGAGCCCTTTGTTAAATCTTGTATCAAGACTTTCCATTTACTTATATAAATTCCTCTGATTTAACAGTCCTATTTTAGCTAGGATTAGCATATCTACCCAGCGTTGCCCAGGATTTTCTTTTCTCATAGGTAATACTTGTTAGAAAGATTTGCAATTCTGTCTCTCTAATTCCCCAAACTGCGTTGTCCAGTACCTGTAATTTTCCCCATATTCCCCAATCCAATCTGTATTCAGAGTTATTAACATACAGAGATTAGGTTCCTGGGGGAATATACTGCCTTCCTCCTCCTTGCTGCTAGGCCTCATTTCCATAGCAACTGACCAGGCCCAAGAGCTCTCTGGCTGAGAATTCTAAAGGCCCCTCCCTAAACTGCTAACCCCAGGATTCCATAGAATCTTCTCAGGCAGCCAATCATGTGAGGTCTTCTTGCCTGACAAACAAACTTTGACTTTTATATATTAGTAGATTACTAGCTAACTGAAGTAACATCTGATGTGTCAGATGTTATCCAAGCATGTAATGTTGGCTTGCCTCAGCACTAAGTTGTGCCATGATCTAAACTGCTAAACATATATCTTGCACGGGGTATAGATTTAAAGTAATATTTCAGACAGATTTTTAGAAGCAAGCTGTCCTGTAGCCTATATGAGAGAAAGAGTTTGGTTTTACTTGCTTTTTTTTTCTCATTTAATCCACTGATGCTTGACTTCTTTCACCATCTAAATGGAGGCACATTTTCTTTAACTCTACAGTTAAACTGTACAATTATTCAAACTGGTTCTTGTGATAATCAAGTAGAAAATCTGTAATTGATTTGTGCTTCGTTTACAGACTCCAAATAAACTCACTGTATTTTCTTTGTATCTTTCACCCACACATTTTCTGTGTGCATTTTCTTCAACCATTAAAGTGGCTATTGTACTTAAGTGGAAAATCAATAGGAAAACTGAGGAAGAAACAGAAAGCATGAAGAAGAGAAGACAATAGAATCAACATGTACTAAAATCTTTTCATTCCTTGTACAGATGTAGGGATATTACATTCATGCCAGAGTATGTAAAAAAGACCTTCTGATACTATACTTCTTGTCATTTAAATTTGCCAAGGTACAGAGTGCTTCTGTTCATATTTAAAGAAATGTCAATGAATACAATAGAATTTACTTTAAGATAGATGTGTACAGAATTAGAAGTCTAGCACATATGTGGCATTGACCATGTTTCTACATTGTACACAGCTGTAGCAATTTGATACATTTTAAGTGCTATGGTTCCACCCTCTGGAATCCTGGGATTTATGGGGTGCTTAGAATTCTCTGTTGTATTTCAGAAGAGTGTGCTAGAGCAACCTAGCAAATAGTTCCAAGTGTCTCACCAAACTAAAAATACCAGGATTCCAGAGGACGAACCCATCCTAGGTGTATCAAGCTGCTATTACTATGTACACTATAGATAAACTCTGAGAAAAATGTAGCTCCCTAAATCACAAAATGCATACTAAACAATAGAATCTAGAAGTCCCAATCCATGTTTACTGAGATAGGAAAAAACAGGAATACAGAGATAGCCCTGTACAAGGAAGGGAAACAGGCCTCACTGTGAAAATTCCCCCACGTAACCTTAGTTTTGTGGATCACTGATGAATATTGAAGAAACTTTGCTAATAAACACACTATTTTTTAAGCCTGGTGACATCATCTAAATAATAGCTTTCTCCATCTCTTTGAAAATTGCTTTAATTCTTTCTGTTGTCTAAATAACAAACCACGTAAGCAATGGGTAGCAAATAATTCACAGAAGTAGCTGGAGTGAAAGAAGTTTCATTATTTTAACCACACTACGGCATATATACTGATGCGTGCATCTGGGCCTAAAGGGCATTTATTCAGTGATCATTTACACTGCAGTAATCTCTCTAAAGTCAACTGAAGTGAAAGTAATCTGTCCGTACCAGTGAAAGTGCTCATTGAGAAGTCTCTTAAGAGTGTTGTACGTAGTAGGATATTAGATATACTCAGTTCTCCCATGATTCTGGAGACTAAGCCCCTCACAAAATATATAGAGACAGGACATGATCTAATATATTCAGTTGAAATGTAGGTCATTTCAGACACGCACCAGTGTATTTATCGAGGTACACATAATTGCAAGTTCGTGTGACTTCCTCTGTTATCTTGAACAAAGTGTCTGTTTTTGTTGTAGTTATTGTAAAATTTAGGTCTAAATCTGCCACATTCCACTTCTTCAAATCCAGGCAGAAGAAGCCCTTGAGAGTGAGTGCCATTTGATTCAATGGACAAGATGCAGAGGAAAGTAAGGACAAATAGAAGAAGTTGAAGTAGAACCAGATTTACAGATATATTTCAAGGCAGTGGCATTTAGTTGGATAAAAGACTGGATGAATTTTCAAAATACGAGAATGTTGACACTAGAGGGAGCTGATTTTAGGATGGGTTGGCATGCCTATATGTTCTATGGGAAAGCTGCGGTTGACAAAGTGTTCATCATTTTGTAAGAAAATCACTACTTAAAATATGGACTGATTACAAGAATAAGAACATTAGGCAACTACCTACATGGGTCTCCCCTCAAGAAGCTTTCTTTGGAAGATGGTCTGATTCAGATAAGTGGCTGTGTTATGACGACATATTAGAAAAGATAAATCTGAATCTTTTTAGGATGAAATCAAGAGAGAAATTGGAATCAGAAGGAATAAAGTTAAACTGGTTCCCTTACAGACAGTTAACTGAGAGATTCCAGATGGATGTGAAAACTTATGGAATAGAACAAAAAGAGCAAGGAAGAATATTGAAATTACTGCGGGAAAACCCGCCTCACTTACTTTCACATTTAAATCAGGAGATTTTATACCAAGAAAGAGAAGATGAGACAGTCAAATCAGCAATGGTATCGTGGGCTCAAAATGTCGGACATCCAATTCTCAGCTCAGAACCTAAAAGAGAACTATTATAAGCTTTTTCATAGATGGTACATGACACCAGAAAAATTAAAGAAGATATGTAGTATGGGAACAGGGCATTGTTGGAAATGTCATGAGAACATTGGAACACTATTTCATATGTGGTGGTCATGTCCTAAGGCTAAAAAATATTGGAATGATATACACAATACGATATGTAAAATATTGAGGGTTCAAATTGATAAGAAACCTGAACTGTACTTATTAAATATGACACATATGTTAGATGGAACTGTTGCAAAGAAATATTGGAGAATAATGCTGTATATGATTATTTCCAGCAAGGCTATGGAAAACTGAGCAGATACCTACCTACAATAGAGCAATGGTGGGCAACTTTCATTGAAAATCGAAATGCAGATATAGTCTCTCAGAGATTAAAAGGAAAATCAGATGATGACATTAACAAAGAATGGCAAATTGTTCTGGAAATGGGTTGGGTATTGACAAGCAACAATTCTTGATTCATGGTAGCATGAGTAGCTAGAAGTAAAAATCAGTGGAATATCATGGAACACGTAAAGTAGGGATGAAGAGCAGGATCTATCTTGTATGTTAGCAAATGTAATATGATGCATAAATGTTGATATATCAATGAAATAGCAGTATTGAAATCCAGAGAGGTGTGGAAGATGCTGTAATAGTTCGGTAAAATGTACAATGAGAAATGTTTTTTTATACGATGTAATCATAATAAAATTAATTATAAAAAAAGAAGAAGAAGAAGTTGAAGTAGAGGGAAGCATAGTCTGATTTCTTTCAGAAATGCATAATACATACCAGGGGTGGGGGGAAATAAGGGATATATGTATGGTGACAGTCTTATGAAGGAAGTCAATGCTATCACCCAAGCCCAGTAGCTCCCAAACACAGAGATGAAGACCAGGATATGTGTGACCAACTAAAATCAGTGAGTGATCAAGATGCCAAAAATGAAATGACAGAGGTTTAATAGGGACTGTCTCTGGCAAATTGGGACATGGAATAGATGAATTACAAGGTATTTTCTGATTTGACTATTATTATTATTATCTGTCAATGAACTAGTAAACAAGGTAATATGAATAAATTACAAGTGAAATTAAAAAAAAATTAGGATGACTCCATAAAACACAATAAAAACACACTTCTTAAAAACTCAAATAAAGAAATCAAAATCAGAGAACAGTAAATAGCCTGATGAGTAAGAGCTAAAATAACCTAAGAGATCAAAATAATATAAGAAGTATATGGCAGCAAAGTTCCCTATAGTGTGATAACTATCTGAATGAGAACCTCTGTCTGCATATACATTCAATCCATTTTGGTCATCAAACAAAACAAAACAGTTTTTTTGTGCTTACATCTAATGTTGCCATTAATTAAAATTTAGATGCACTTAGGTGATCTTATGGGTATCTCATAATCTGTTGAAATAAAGTAAAACTGCATAAAATATAACATATACTTTAAAAAATGAAACCAACAATGAAAAAACAGCAGAGAAAGAAGAAGGGGGCAGAGAAAAGAAAAACTGAATATATTTGTACATATTTCTTATATATGAGTTGTGGGTTGTTTTAACCATCATGGATACCTTGTAGAAATTCCTTTTGGGGAGGAACATCATAATTTTTAAAAAATAAATCCTAACACTTGGCATAATTTGTAGATTTATGTTTGTATAATAATAATGTTCACATTTCACAAGCTAAGATGGTACAGTACTTGTCATCCTCCCACATTCATTTTTCATTGCAGAATATGTACCAATTAGTGCAGTTTTTCTAGGACTTGTGTCTTGCACAATAGGAAGTGATAGGTCCCCAAATTTCAGCAGCTCTCCATTTGCAATTTTTGTAGTATAAACAGGGTTCAAATTGCAGGAAAAAAAATCCTCCTAACCATTAGGAAGAACTTTCTGATTGTAAGAGGAGTTCAACAATGGAATGCACTGCCTTACAGTGTGTGAGAGTCTCCTTCTTTGGAGGTTTTTGAACGGGCTGGATGGATTCTGTCTGGAGTGCTTTGATTGTATATTGCTGTTTGGCAGGGGGTTGGACTTGATAGCCCTTGTGGTCTCTTCCACCTCTATAGTTCTATGATTCTAACCCACCTCACAGGATTTATAGGTAGTTTTTTTGTTTGTTTCAGGTAATGCCATGTATTGGGAGACAACACTACCCAGAAAGATCCTGGAGCAGATCATTAAGCAGTCAGTTTCTAATCACTTAGAAAGCAATGCAGTAATCATGAGAAGTCAACATGGATTTCTCAAAAATAAACCATGCCAGACTAATCTTATCTCTTTTTATGATAGAATTACTAGCTTGATAGATGAGGGGAATGCTGTGGATGTAGCATATCTCGATTTCAGTAAGGCCTTCAACAAAGTTCCCCATGACATTCTTGCAAAGAAGCTAGTAAAATGTGGGCTGGACGGGGCTACTGTTAGTTGGATTTGTAATTGGTTGACCGACCGAACCCAAAGAGTGATCATGAATGGCTGCTTTTCATCCTGGAGAGAAGTGACTAGTGGGGTGCCACAGGGTTCTGTCTTGGGCCCAGTGCTGTTCAATATCTTTATCAATGACTTGGATGAAGGAATAGAGGGCATGCTCATCAAATTTGCAGATGACACCAAATAGGGAGGGGTTGCTAATACACCAGAGGACAGGATCAAAATTCAAAATGACCTGGACAGATTGGAGAGCTGGGCCAAGGCTAACAAAATGAAATTCAACAGAGAGAAGTGTAAGGTCCTACACTTAGGTAGAAAAAAATGGAATAGAGAAATATAGGATGGGGGACACGTGGCTGGATAGCAGTACATGTAAAAGGGATCTAGGAGTCTTAATAGATCACAAACTGAACATGAGTCAGCAGTGTGATGCGGCAGCCAAGAAAGCCAATGCAATTCTCGGCTGCATCAATAGGAGTATGGTGTCTAGATCGAGGGAGGTACTGCTATCACTGTACTCTGCTTTGGTTGTACCTCATCTTGAAAACTGTGTCCAGTTCTGGGCACCCCAATTCAAGAAGGACATGGTCAAGCTAGAGCAAGTCCAGAGGAGGGCAACCAAAATGGTGAGAGGCTTGGAAACCATGCCCTATGAGGATAGACTTAGAGAGCTGGGTATGTTTAGTCTGCAGAAGAGAAGGTTAAGAGGGGACATAATAGCCATGTTTAAATATCTGAAGGGATGCCATGTAGAGGAGGGAGAGGGTTTGTTTTCTGCTGCTCCAGAGACCAAAACCAGGAGCAATGGATTCAAGCTGCAGGAAAGGAGATTCCACCTGAACCTCAGGAAGAACTTCCTTATGGTCAGGGCTGTCTGGCAGTGGAATATGCTGCCTCGGAGTGTAGTGGAGTCTCCTTCTTTGGAGGTTTTTAAGCAGAGGCTAGATGGCCATCTGTCGGGAGTGATTTGAGGGTGTTACTGCATGGCAGGGGGTTGGACTGGATGGCCTGTGTGGTCTCTTCCAACACTACATTTCTATGATTCTATGATTCTGTGAACATATGATGCAAAGAAGATGTAGTTGTCAGTAGGTTGGCAGAAACAAAGGTCATTCATGGTGGGGATGTTGGCCTCACCAGAGACATTTTTCTTACTAGGGTAGAAAAAAGTCCATGCTTTCTACAGAAAACCAAGACTTTGATTTAAATTTTAGGTTTTGCATTTGTACTGTCATTGCCTCAGTGCTATTAGCCACAAGCCACAGGTGATAGGATCAAGAATTTGGGGCCATGAATATTTTCAATGCTGCTTCCCTTTCTAAAATATTTTGGAATGAGTACATTGGCTTGTCCAAGCTTTTGTGTGACCAGTATAACCTATTGGTGTCAGATAATAAAGCGTATAATGACAGCCAAAAATCTCCTATGGCACCAATGCTGAATAAAGTGTAGGAAAGTGTCAGATGATGGATATGATGTCCATGGAACAATAAATCCACTTCGAGTTTTTCTGGGTCCCATCCCATACTGCACAGTGTTGCAGGCAGTGAGATGCTTTTGTTGGCTCCATGGGGAAAAAGGCCAGTGTAAACATGTCACAGCATGGTACACCATGATAGAGAGTGTAGGGGTGGAACTGGTGCCCCATCCTTCATAGTGCCTCATCCTCTTCCTTTGTTAATGGATTTCATCGACCCACCCGCCTGCCTCTGATACAGTGTAAGCTTTAGTGGTCACTTCAGGATTGGGTAGGATTTCCCCCCTTCATCATAGGTTTTTGGTCTACCTTACATTGTTGGCTAGGGACTGTGACAGCTGGTTCATGGTGGTGTCTCAAATAGGTGGTCAGCTGGCAGGAAGTGAGAAGACAGAAGTAGTGTTTTGGTGAACATTTATGGCACCCATTTGGTGAAGAGAAGGACTCCAGATCTTTTGATAATAGAACCCAGAGAGTGGGGAAAGAGACTTTCCTTGAGGCTTGCCTAGTGACTGAGCCCTCAATTTAAGTCCTGGGAGAGGGGCCTTGGGTTGGTCTTCTAGTGGCATGCAGGGTGGGGAGAGACCCAGTTTTTCATTTTTCCTTGGGGCTTAGGTGTTTTGTCCAGAAGAGGCTGAAGAGAAGGTCTGGGTGAGACTACCTGCTTCATGTGGTCCTACATTAGGTTGCTACCCCTTTTTACATCCTGCACAGAGTAAAGGTAAGCAGGTAATATTTAAAATAAAATGGCCCTTGTTCAACCCAATATTTGTTGGTAGTGGGTCTCTTTATTTTTATGGTTAGTCAGCAAAGTCTGATATTTAAATAAGCTATCTTATATGCTGAACTCTCTCTCCTCAAAACAAGTTTAGCATCTTGGATAGCTAATGTAAACTTCAGCAGAATTGTCATTCCATTGATATGGAAGTCACTAGATATGAGGGATGTAAATCTTTGACTAGTTTGTTTATGAGGATGAATAATTAAATTAGCTTTTTTCCACAGCAACTGACATAGGAAGCTCCCATTGCCAGCATCTGGCCCATGGACAAGAGATTCCCCATCCTTGGGTTTTAGAGGAATATCATTTGACTGAACCCCATATCTAGGTTATGTGTCTCCATCCATGGATTAGAAAATATCAGTGAGGTTAGGTATACATCTGAATCTATATGTCCAAATAGGTTGGTTATCTGTCTAGATGCAGAAATATGGTTGTGTCAACAAGTAGCCAAATGGAGTACGTATCAATTCCTCTAACCAATATGATAATATGTGTTGGCCATTGTGATCATATGAGATGTCATGCTCCCTCAAGAAGAGTTCCAGCTGGATGGTGCCCATGTCTCAGTAGAGTAAAATATAATGTTGTTTTACATTTTCTACGGTTATGGATTTCCCCCCTAAGGTGAAGAACAATTGTTAATCTTGTCCATTTTCTTCCTTACTTCACCTAAAAAAAATTATCAAAAGCTAAAAAGAAATGTTTCCCTTGACATATGGTTAATGGACTGACATAAATGTTGTTCCTGTCGAAAAGAAAAGGATTGGAGGGAATCTAAAATATTAGAACAATAAGAGCAAAATCAAATATTTAAAATGCTGTGCGGGTTTCCAAAGCAGCTGTAAAATTGTCCGCTTAAACTACTCTTGTGGTGGCTCATTCATATTAAATAAGACAAATCTGGAGAAATTCACAGGCAACAATGTTAACACAATCAAATCATTGCACTTTTAAATTTTAAAAAATCTTCTATTTCCTAAGCTTAAGTCTTTCTTCAAATTCAATTCATGTGTATGGCAGGTCATAAAACATACAACTGCCTTATCAGGGCTATCCTTTACTTCATTATTTGGTTTCCACCAGCAAGCATTCACCACCATCACCACCACCACCACCACCATCATCAATGTCCAGAAACCTGTCTGGAATTTATGTCTTTGTAAGTGGACTTAACACAAGCAGGAATTAGAATTGGGCAGTTTCATAATGCCTATATCGAGCAGAGGTCTGCTGTTGTGTTACTCTGCAGCAGAGATGACAAAGTGTTCATTATGCTATGGGAACAATGCACAATGGGAGTGATGTGCATCACGCACCAATGCTCATCATGCACTTTTGTTGTCCCAATACACATCTTCACAATTCACTATCAGGGTTTCTTAGTATCTCTACTACTTAGATAAACATACATCAAGTTACGTTGAGTAAAAAGTGATATAGGATCCTGGTGATCATCTTTATTTATATTCTTACATCTCTCCTCTCAAAAGCAGGACTCAAGACAGATATGACATATAGCCAAAAGCTTTGTTTGACAAAATGTTTGACAAAATCTTTATCAACACTGTATATCACTTGACTACTCAACACATGGTATCTTACTGCTGAAAGACAGGAGCCAATGAATGAGGATTTGGACAAGACAGAGTACCTGAGTAACTGCAGAAGGTATTAATTCCGAGAGCTGCTAAATCCATCTCTGGAGCACCCAATTTTCAGTCAGTTCCCAGAACTGCTGGTCTAGCCATTCGTTCTCTTCTTTCAACATTACACTCCCTCCCTCTTCACTTTAGAGCTTCAGTAAGGAGCAGGGAAGTTTAGGAACAGAAGAAACTCCCTTTTGCTGGGTCGAATCATTAGTCCATCTAACTTAGCAGTGCCAATTGTGCCTGGGAGCAGATGTCTAGGGTTTCAGGAAGGATTCTTTCTTGATCCTACCTAAAGACTCCTGGTGTTACCTGGTAGTCTTCCATCCAAATAATAATTGCTTGGTTTCCAAAATTAGAGGTGATCATACCATTATATGTACATTTATGGCTTGCCGTCCCAGAGGAACCCAGGCATTTCTAAAGGGGAGGGGAAGAAAAGTGTGGCAACAAATGTATAAGAAGGACCCCTGGAGCAGATGTAGTTGACTACTATGGGGAATAATGCACAGTGTATGGAATGGCAAGGACAGATCTTGAATGCCAAGATCCATCACATTGAAAAGACATGCCACCTCACCCTTTCTGTCCTGCCTGGTGCAGAAAATACAGTAGGAAATCTGTTCTCCATTCCTTCTTATCCTTATGTAACATCTGTCCCTCTTGAGGTTTTACTCACTATTTATTCACTCATGGCGGCATCAATGTGGATGTTTAATAAACTACATAGTTTAAGATGTTAATGTAGCCAGGCCAGATGTTGATGATTATCCTTCTAAAAATATATTTTCTAGCTCTTTTAGAATGATGGCTGAGGAGATTAGGTCTTGTAGTCCATAATGTAATGAGTTTAAAAAAAAATAACAATTCTAATATCAAAGAAGAAGTTTAAAATTCATTGTCATAGGTGAACCTAAAATACTACAACAAAATGTTTCAGCATTTGAACAAATAGTATTTAAACAAATACTGTAGCTTTCAAGACAATCCTACATTAGTCAATTTTTTTTCTCCAAGAGTAATAGATTGGAGTTCACAAGCGTAGGGGCATCTTTTAGTCTTCCTTTTCCTGTGTATAAACTCCCCTTTGTTCATTTGCTTGGCTTTCAAAAATAATTATGAATACAGGTTTTGGCCAAATGCTGATTCCTTGTCTGGTTCTTACATATAATTTGTTCAAAAGAGTAAAACTTATCAGACAGCTGCAGCAGTTCAGCTTGCAGAAATGAAGAATGCCATTTTCAAGGTAGATATGCAGCTGTCTTGCTGTCACTTAAGTTTTTTTTTTTTTAAAAGACAGGTCTAATTAAATGTCTACCCAAAAGGCTGACAGAATAATTCTGAGCATGCTAATGAAATTTGTCGCAGGGTGGAAAATATGCAAGAATGCCATTGCATTTTTTTCTGGATAACCTAACAACCAGAAGGCATCACTGTTCACCTTATTTTTGGCATAGAAATGAAGAGATCTCCGAAAAGTACTACCTTAGAGTTATAGTTCACTTTTACTCTACTGCCATTTCCAGAGTGAAATTGAGTATTTCCCAAGCATGGACTGAGTTTGGAAGGCTTCTAAAAAAATGGAGTATAAGAGCTGTTCCATGAGAAACAGCAGGCATGGTATGGATGCTTTACCTGTTTCTTAATTCCTACTTTACAGTTGTTTGGAAGTATAATATTTCACAAGATAAAATGGCTAAACACATTCCTTTGAAATATAGAATTCATATTTGTACCTATTTAAAGTAACCACATTAAATTTACTTTTACTATAGGGCTGAATCATAGGCCATTTCTATGCTACACTGTTATAGTGCTTTTATTCCACTTATTTTCCTTCCATTAGCAGGCTAAAACCTTTTTATTCTGGCAGTCTTTTAAAATAGAAAGGTTTTCAAGAACAGGGAGCTGTTGGGTTTTGTCTGTGGCTATTTCCAGACTACACTGTTATAGTGTTATTATTCCACTGTCAACATCCTGTGGAATTCTGGGATTTGTCATTTACTGAGGCCAAAGAGCTCTCTGGCTGAGAATTCTCAATGCCCCACCCTAAACTGCAAACTCCAGGATTCCATAGGATATTGAAAGTAGAATAATAGCACTATAACAGTGTAGTACAGAAATGGTCCCAACCCCATATTCATCACATGCAACTGAGTCTCAGACATGGCCTATGATGACAACCAGAGGGATCTGTGTTTGGAACTCTGAGTTCTCCTCAGTTTCAGCAAAGGTAGACATTTGCCATTTTAGCCTTTGCAGATTTTTAAGACTGGAAAAAAATAATAGATGCCTATATTTTTAATAAGCAGAAAATAATATATTACCTATTTTTTCTCATTAACTTACTGGAAGAATTGTGGGCTGGAGAGTATGAGTACCTGGTGTAGTCCCTGTCTCTGGTCCCAGCTTTTCTTTGAAAGTTACATGGCATTGATGCTTTTGCAGATGGGAAAGTTACATGGCATTGATGCTTTTGCAGTGTGGATGAGATTGTCTGAATAACAATGTGAATACCGCACAGCTTGGAAGTAAGTGGTCACAAATTATCAGTAACTTGCAATACTGAATGAAGTTTCCATCAGGTTTGGAAGGGCTGGGCCAAGAGATTTCTTAGTTGAGGATACTTAGTTAAGTAACTGAGACAGGTTTCTGACCTAGAATGGTAACTAATCATTCGGTGAGAAACTGAAACAGTAAATAATCATATTTTAAAGTAAATCGCCATACTGTAGTCCTGAAGAATATTTAGGCTCTGTAAAGCTGCCTGACTCTAAGAACCTGTTGCCAATCTCTTGTCTATATTGAGAAGGTCAAATTATCAGGTAGGAGAAAAGTGACATTTGTAACTGCAGTACTGAGATAACATAACTGCTGGAACATATAAGCTACTTAGTGATGGGAAAATAAGAACAGGTAAATGGAGTCTTAGCCAAGCTAGTACTTGGAAGTTATTTAAGAGAATCCAGTGGCAAATTGAACCATTCCGATTACTAGGAGGATTACTAGGGAAATAGCTTTACATTGTCAGCGTTTTGACAAAGTTCACTTAATATTCCCCTGAAACCTCCAGGAACACTGTATGAAAAAATTCTTTTTGCATAGAAGATATATATTTTTATAAATAAAAATGTTGATGATAAACTTGGGAAGGCTTTAAATCCAGTGTGATATTCATACTGACTGAAAAGCTCTGTTGCTTAGCTGGAAGAATACTCCTGGATTTATGAAAGCTTTTTGCACAAAATGCCTTTGGGAATTTTCCACCACATTTCATTTAACTGGGTTATAATTGCTAATACCCTGAAACAAAAGGATTAATGTAAAACTTGAACTATGAATCCTAGAGAAATGAAAACGTCATTGAGGGCATGAAAAGTGCAGTTATATAGGCTTTAAATTTTAAAGAAGATAAATATTGGCGAAGTCATAGAAAATCACATGGCTAACACCTCAGCACTAGTACATTTGATTATGTCCTAAAATTATACATATAAAATTAGCTCTAACATTTTAAAGCATGCATTTAAATGATACACATTCCCAGCTAATATTGTAAATGTTACAACCCCTAAGACTATCAAAATGAGTCTCAATTTTTTTGTTGTTGTTCCTGAATCATGTAACTCACTTCATAACTTACTTGCAAATAATTAGATGCCATTAAGATACAAAGCAGCACCAATCACACCTCCAGAAGTCTTAAAATACAAACTGTATTCTTGTGTAACAAAGTAATTGACTTTGACTATACATAGCACCTGAGAGAATGTGGCAGGTGCCTAAGGGAGGGAGAATGAAGCAGCCATTTAAGAGAGTAGATCCTGGGAAACAAGTAAGAGCTCTTTTATTTATAAAGGAAACAAACAAGCATCACAGGGGAAAATGTACCAATAAATTTGTTGATTCTAAGAGTGGAACACTTTCTGTCTGAGACAAAGGCCATTTCTGCACTAGACTGTTATAGTGCTATTATTCCACTTTCAACATCCTATGGAATCCTAGGTTTGCAGTTTGGGGGGGCTCAAAGGCCTCTCCCTAAACTGCAAACCCCAGGATTCCATAGAATGTTGAAAATGGAATAATAGCACTATAACAGTCTAGTGCAGAAATGGCCAATATAACATATTAGACCAAAAATGATCTATGTCATTTTTCATTTCTTTAACATTTTCCATGAATGAGGATGTCCTATCAGTAAAAGTAAAACATGGGATGTCTGCTTTGCTACATCATGGTCCCCTGACAAATGGCATGGGACATTTGTCAGTGAACCATAATGGAGCAAAGCAGATATAACATTGGCTAGTCATCAATAGGTCAGCTTCATTCAGGGACAAAATTCTAGCTATCTAGCTATTTATCTTATCATCTATCTATCTATCTATCTATCTATCTATCTATCTATCTATCATCTATCTATTTCATTAGGAACATGTTAAGAGCTTTTTCCTGTTACACTGAAACCTGTCAGGATGAAGGAATGAAGTTATATAATCAATCCATCTGAAAACTAATGACTTGAAGCATGGAAATCTGACATTTCAGCATATTGACATTCAATATATTGAAATTGGCCAGGGATATATTCTGCTACAATGTCACAAAATAGTATAAGAAATTCCACAGGAAATTGGAACAAATTTGGATTAGATAACCCTTGCATCTCCTTTCACTTCTGCAATTCTGTGATTAGGTATAGCTACTTAGAAGCTTTCATGACATTCTTTTTCCTGTAAATCAAAGGCTCTCCTGTTCATAAGATCTTGATGATCATAGCAAAGGCTATATGTAGGATGAGTTCTTCATGTTTTCTAAAAGAATAAAGGCTATTTTATTAAGAACTGATTTAAGAGAAATGGTACAGTAGTAGCATATAAAAATGGTTAAAAATAAACTTTGGGAGAGATATACTAGATAGAAATAATAGAGATCCACAAAAGATGTAAAGAAGAGAATTTGAAAGTTAATTCCTATTCATTTCATGGACTGAATACTTCACACTAGAGTAATACAATGGTAGATAATAAATAAAAATAATAAATAAAAATATAACTAAAAAATGGGCATTTTCTTGACATCAACCCATCTTCATAGCTACTCTGCGCTGCTGTTCTTCAACCTCCTTCCTTTCCATTAGTGCCTTTCTTCCTTCTTAATTTCATTCTAAAATACCCTTCTCTGTTACTATAATTCTCCACTGACATAATTTTTCTGTCTATATAGACATTCAAGCAATCCATCTATGCAATTCATACATGCAATCTGTCACCTCCTTTCTGAAATGGTGTCATCCTAATAGGATGTACCATGAACATTTTCTAAAATGAAAAAGCAGATTAGAATAGGAAATTGCTTTATGCCAAGCAAATCTTAAGTAGGGCAGAACTTAAAGATCCCTGAATCAGCCCAACTCAGTTAAGCCCTATTGTGCTTTGGCCACTCCAAGAATATGGAAGCTCCTTGGCACAACCTACTTCTACTCTCAAGCAGCCACCACAGTGTCTGAACAGGGAAAAAGGTGCTGAGGTGGAGGACACATGGAAGCTGTTTGCCCTTCTACAGTATTGGAAGTCCAGCAACAAGTGTAAGATGTAAGTTGTTTGCACCAGCTCTAGAACAATAGTAATAATAATAATAATAAAATTTATTTTTATCCCGCCTCTCCCAGTGGATCGAGCGGCATTACAGAAATATATAAATACATTAAAACATTAAAATATACCCCATCCTCCCCACCCACCAACCCTTCTATCCCCCTAAAACACATTAATTATTAAAACAAATTAAAAACAAAATTAAAAACAAAAGGACAATTGACGAGAGGCGGTGGAACACTAGTCTGGGAAGGCCTGTCGGAAGAGAACAATCTTGACTGCAGTCAAGACTGGTGATGTGCCGGGTCTCCTCTGGCAGGCCATTCCATATCTTGGGAGTGACAGAAGAAAAGTCCTCTGGGTAACCGCAGCCAACCTAGTCCTGATTGGCTGCAGTAAATTCCTCCCAGAGGACCTTAGTGTGCGGGGCGGATTATATGGGAGAAGGCGATCCCGCAGGTAGGCTGGCCCCAAGCCATGAAGGGCTTTAAAGGTAAAAAACCAACACCTTGTACTGTGCCTGGAAACTAATAGACAGCCAGTGTAAAGACTTCAGAATAGGTGTTATGTGGTCAGTTTTAGATCTTCCGGTGACCAACCTGGCTGCCATGTTCTGAATTAATTGAAGTTTCCGGACTAAGCACATGGATAGCCCTATGTAGAGCGCATTGCAGAAGTCAAGCCGTGAAGTTACCAGCGCATCTACCACTGTTTTTAGGTGTTCCAAGTCCAGGAAGGGGCGCAGCTGGCGTATCAGCCGAAGCTGATAGCAGGCACTCCTGGCTGCCGCATCAATTTGAGCTGTCATCTGAAGTGGCGAATCCAGGAGCACCCCCAAGCTGCGGACACAGTCTTTCAGGGGAAGTGTGACCCCGTCTAGAACTGGTTGACAAACCTCCATACCTGGGCTAGGGCCCTTAACAGCGAGTACCTCCGTCTTATCTGGATTCAGCTTCAGTCTGTTTTTCTCATCCAGTCCATTACTGCTTCAAGACATTCGTTCAGAGGCGAGATGCCACCTTTAGTTGATGCTATTATCCAAGGCATGGAGAGATATATCTGGGTGTCATCAGCATACTGATAGCACCTTGCTCCATGCCTCCTGATGATCTCTCCCAGCGGTCTCATGTAGATGTTAAATAGCATTGGGGACAGGACAGCACCCTGAGGGACGCCAGATTTAAGCTCCTTTTTCGAGGAGCAACTGTCCCCAAGCATCACCATCTGGTATCTACCTGAGAGATAGGACCGGAACCACTTAAGTGCAGTCCCCCGATCCCCAGCCCTCTCAGGCATTCCAGAAGGATACCATGGTCTATGGTATCGAAAGCCGCTGAGAGGTCCAAGAGTACCAGCAGGGTCACACTTCCCCTGTCGATACCTAGGCATAGATCATCCACTAAGGCGACCGTGGCAGTCTTGACTCCATATCCTGCCCTGAAGCCAGTTCGATACAAGACTTTGCTAGGAGCATTTCCATTCACCCCATGAAGAAAGAAAATGGTTGTGAGATTTTTTATTTTCCCTGCAGGACTATGATTTAAAGGTAAGGGATACTACTGCTGGTTCTTGCAGAATTAAACCACTGCTGAAAGGAAGAGGGATGTGGAGTACTAGGAGTCTTCAGGATTAATAGAAATACTGAAGCAATTTTCACTTTCTGTGTCACAGGGGAAATCTCGATCTTTCAAACAGGAAGATAAAAAATTCAGAACACCTCATCAACTACTGGGCTCCTCACATGGGAGTCCCCATTTCTTCAAAACACTAGGGGCCTTTCTGCACTGCACTGTTATAGTGATATTATTCAACTTTCAACATCCTGTGGCATTCTGGGGTTTGTAGTTTACTGAGGCCAAAGAGATCTCTGGCTGAGAATTCTAAATGCCCCTCCCTAAACTGCAAACCCCAGGATTCCATAGAATGTTGAAAGGGGGATAATAGCACTATAACAGTGTAGTGTGGAAATGCCCTAGGTGGTGGCTTCATGTGGCAAACAGTAGAGATATAGGCGCATAGAGGACTAAATCCCAGCTATAGAAGGATTCCTGCAGAGGGAAGGAATCAGCATCAGCTACATCTGTTGTTAGGTCATACACCCTCATGATTTGATATGGTTTAATTGGTGAAACATGTTTAATTATCATAGATATAAAGTATACATGTATATGGCTATATGGACTGCCAGCTAAGAGGAAGATGCTGGCTGCATTGTGCAATTGAGATCAGATGAACCCTCCAAGGCACAGCCAGGTCATAGTTGGGAACTGTCCTCAAATTTCCTGAACTCCCAGTGTTAATGAACTTCCAGCTAGCCCAGTGACTCATCTATGAAAACAAGTGGTCTGCAACAGTCTCACAAAATGGTTGATTGTTTTATCCCCTCATCTTCAAACCTTCCAAATATTCCTCATTTTTACTGCTTGCTCAGTGACTACAGAGCTATCAAAACATCCATTATTGCTTTGTCAGCTAAGACAATTAATCCATCCGGACCTCATTGTCCATGTTGATGGAGAGTCATTAAACTTTTGTCCTCCAGGCCGAAATCACATATATAAACCCCTACTTTTTGCTAGTCAAGTTGCAGTGTGTTGGTTGCTGAATGTCACTCTGATTCCTGATTGTACTGTCCTTAAACCTGCATCTAAGCCACATCACTGTTTTTTCACTGCTCTTCTGGATTGGTAAATATTGCCCATTCCCTAAGCCTCACTATCCTCCTTTCCTCCCTTTACCTTTGGTTAGCCTTGTGTGAGTGCATGACTGATTGAGGCCATTTCCACACGTTACCTGCTCGCGGAGGTGGGAGGTGCCGTTAGAGCAAGCAGCCTCTTGCACAAGGCACTCGCATCGCTCCTCCATTCTCCAGCAGCTGGGTTGCCGGTCGCGCAAACGCCCCTTCCTTCCTTCCACAGTGCAGCCTGGGAGCTGTAGGCTGCGCTGGGGGAGGAAGCGCGACCAGCCCAGCTCGCCTGACGCACTGCAGGGCAGGTAAGTGCGCGAGGGCCCTGGGAGCATTGCGCGACCGTGCAGCATTTTCGGCTTACAGCTGAAAATAAAAAAATCCGTGCGTGGGCCACATTAGGCTCGTGAGCATTGCATAAATGGGAGTGCGTCATATGGACCGCCGCTCCCATTTACATGACACTCAAGGGGCCCTCTCACAAAAGAAAAGGGCTTGAGTCTTGTGTGTGTGATAAGTCCCCAGTAGAAAACATTCTAGCTTATTTTGGTAAGTAAGATTCAGTTGTTAATAGCTGTGAACTTAAATTCCTAATGTTACAAGATGGCTTACAGTCTTGTAACTTCTGAACTAGATGCCAACCACTGTTTTTTGTAATAATTTTTGGCACTAGGCAAGGCAGAAAAAAAGGCAAATCATGACGTTCAAGCCAAATTACAAAGCAAATATTAAATACGTTTTCTGACTTCTTAAAATAAATGAAAAGTGGAGGAGTGGGTGGCTGTAACAAATCTGTATTGTGTTCTGTGCCTTGTTAATCCTAAAGAATAATAGCAGTGCAGGTGGTAAGTAGTGATAAGAAAATAAAGATTCCAGAAAATAAGAGTCAAGGTCAGTGACTTATGCACTGTGCCAAAGAACAGTTTTGATAATCTTGTTTTTACCTGCCCAGCAAAGTGATGAAAAAGTTAGAAGTTGTACCTAAAAACAAAATTTAAAAAAATTTAAAAAAAGAAAGCTGAACCTGTGTCTCAGAGGTAACAGTATTAAATGTATGAGATGTCAGGTACCATCTCTGTGTTGAGTAATGACTCTTCTAGTTATGCTGCATTGAGAGAGTGAAAAGGTAGAAGTCCAATTCCCTTAGATTCACTAAAGTGGATGGGTGCATAATGCATAGGTAGGTAGACTATCAATGTGGAAAGCAAAGTCAGGTAACCTATGGCCCTCCATTTCCTTTGCAACAGCTCTCAGAATCCCCAGTTATTATAGTTTGAAACATATGGAGGACCAAAAGTTCATCATCCTTGAAACAGAGCAAAGTCTTGTGCAACACAAAATGCTAGAGTCTGACAGACATGATCAAGATTGTTGCCTGGGCAAGGTTTAAATCTTACCCAGATATCTATATAGCTTTACCAGGACAACGGGCTACCTGGATGATCAGAATAACTATGGAGCCAAACAGCAGTTCATCACACCATCTCAGGGGTGAAATTCTTGTGGCTTCTAGATGTTCTTGGATTACAACTCCAAGCAGTCCTAACCAGCACAGTGAATGACTGACAACAACTGAAGAGCTGTATGTTTCTCAGACCCTGAGTTAGATAATATAGCCTAGACTGAATGGGTCCCAGTTATATCCCTGTCAGCTCATAATATACTGTTTAAAGAAACGCAAGAGGCCATTTCCGCACTACACTGTTATAGAGCTATTCCACATCTAACATCCTGTGGAATTCTGGAGTTTGCAGTTTATGGAAAGGCCTATAGAATTCTCAGCAATAGAGCTCTTTGGCCTCAGTAAACTACAAACCCCAGAATTCTACAAGATGTTGAAAGTAGAAATAATAGCACTATTACGGTGTACGGCAGAAAGGCCCTCTGTCTACACCTAATGCTCTGTATATGATCTCATAAAGATTTACTTTTAAATATTTAAGTCATTTGATTTAAGAACACAAAACTCTAGAATACAGTATTGCACATGGAGGTTATAAACTACTAATGTATCTATCCAGATGTTTTTAAACAATGTTATGCTTTCTCTGCTAAAAATATGTTTTCTGAAATATCTTTCCTTTCTGAAAACATATGGGAATGAAGTGTTTGATTGTATGTTTCCAGGTCATTTCTGTTGAACTTCAAACAACTGTTGTGCTTAGTCACTGTGCTAATCATAGTGGAACTAAAATGGGCTCTTGCATAAACTTTAGTTTTGGCTGTGTGGCTGCAGATATAATGAGTAATAATATACGTGACTATGCAGTATTTTATGTAGCAATGTATACTGTCTTCCCAAATTGTTTCACAACGGAATAGAGAGGTGATATGTAAAGACTGACCTACATTGTGTTTCTCCAACACTGTGAAATCAGTAATAGCTTTTTTTGCCTCTGACAAAGTCATGCAAGAATCCCAAGGCCAGAACTACAACTGAGTGGTACATCCTTCATTTGAGCTCATTCAAGGACAAACCATAGCAATAGAGAAGCTGATAAAGGAAAGGCAACAGCAAATGAGGAGGTGTAAATACAGAACGTCAAACAATGCAATTTGGAAAATTGGACAGCATAAAAGCTGAACTTACCTAGTAAAGCATGGAAAGGCTCCTGGTGGTTAGTGTGAAAGAGAAACAGGGGAAAGAAAGAAGTTCAGTAACCAGTCAAAAAGAAAAGGAAGCTTCAACTTCTGTAAGAAAGCAGCAATGTTGTTAGAGAAACTCCATTTAGTAGGCCACATATAAGGAGAAGCAAGTCTCAATTTAATGTGAATACACAGCAAGAAGACATGACTCCTTGGTGAAATCCTGTCCCTCTTAAAATAAATAGTAGAACTGGAAATAGCATCTATATTTATTTGCAATGAATGAAGTAAAGGATACATTTATCAGAGAAATAATAGGTGTTCAACAGGGATTAGGAAGTGGATAGATAGTGCTAGCTAGGGATGCAGAAAAATACTGCATTGTTCATTTTTGGATTTAAAATGTCCCCAAATTACACTTTGCAAATGATGGAAAAATAGTAGGAATTTTTTAATGATGGATGGATGGATAGATAGATAGATAGATAGATAGATAGATAGATAGATAGATAGATTCTGCCAAATGAGATTAATGGGATCATCTTTATAAATATAGTCTCCTGCAGATATTAAGAAAAGCGTGCAAATATATCCTCATTCACGCCCCTTTCACATGAAAGAGGCAGAAGGTCTGTGCTATTGACCCTGCTCTCAATATCCCACAATTACCCTGCCCAATCTTGATAGCTATCTGTGAATTATAGGTGTTTGGGAAGCAGAAACATATGTCTGTAGTCATCATAGATAAAGCAAAGTGATTCAATATTCTATGCTAGTCGGGGCTCACAATGGAACTAATGCCCATGGGAAATGGTTACACTTATGGAACTCCACTTATACAACAATGAGCTGAATACATCTACTGCATAATGAAAAAAAAAAAGTACAGTCACATATATAAGAGAACCAACATTGATGTATGAAACCAACAGGATTCTGGCTATTGTGTAGTTTCTACGGAAATCATAGCAGAAATTCAGTGAGAAATGAATCCTTCTTGAAATCTGCTATATAGAAAACTTATCTTTATGGTTGTTTTATGTAATACCCTGTATGTGCATTGAATGGGCATATCTGCCACATTTATTTCCGCTTCTTCAGTGTCGTCTGTCCATTTTCCAGTAGCATGACTATTAGGAAGTGAAAAATCTCTGAAGATCTACTCAACTGTGGCTGGTTATTTTCCAGCTGGCATTATGTAGCAAATGTTTCCATATGTACTTGCTCTTTATTCTCTTTCCCTTATCTAAATAAGTACCAGATTGTGCTGCTGCTGTCTTCTTTTTGCCCAGATCCCTTGTCACTCAATGTGTTTGTTTTTTCAAGAAATGATAATAATGGTTCATTACCTGAAGGACTGTCTTTCTACTTTTGCAGGGAGGAAACAAAGAGATGAAGTGGCTCTTAGAGGGTGAACCAATAATAATTTATCATGAGAGGTGCTAATTTAACATTAAATATACTATGTAAAAAGGATTTAAAATGTGGAGTGTTATACCAAGATCTCCTCTTATCTTGTTTGTTTGCTTTTGTACTTGTATATGAAGTTTGCTTGATCACACATTACTGCCAAGTGCTTTTTTTCATCAAGGACAGTCTAAGCTAATTACATTGCACAAAACCTCTGTCATTCCCTCTCAAAATATTATTCTTAAAATACACTGAGCTCTCTTTACAATGAGCCAGAGTGAGCTAACTTCCTCAGGGGGCAGATTGTCCTCACCTCATTGTTTCTTTCCAGGCCTCTGCTCACACTCTTTGTTATCTGTTGGTCTGATGTTGCACAGTTGAAATACACATACAAACATATTTGCAGTGAGACAAAACACCAGCTGCAAATGAGGGAAGATGGGCATCTAGGCTTTGAAGCTACTTCAGATACAAAAACTGATCCTTCTCCTTCTCTAGCATTGTTCTTGTCCTTAGATTTGTCTCCCCATCTGAAGGCTTGCAGAACCATAACAATTCTGTGAGACTCTAGCTTTCTCTCTGACAACCCTAGCTTTCAGTAAGTGGGTCCCAGGTGAACAAACCATGAGTATGTTCTGATCAACACAGCTGTTGTGTGCCATGTGGCCTCTCCTGAATACCACACTAGTCTCTTGGTCTCAAACAGAGTGGGGAAATTTATTTCAAGCTAATGCTGAAATAAAATAAGTCTAGTCATTGCCTTAACTTGAGGTCTTTCCACACTACACTATTATAGTGCTATTATTCCACTTTCAGCATCCTATGGAATCCTGGGGTTTGCAGTTTAGGGAGGAGCATTTTGAATTCTCAGCCAGAGAGCTCCTTGGCCTCAGTAAACTACAAACCTCAGAATTCCACAGAATGTTGAAAGTGGAATAATAGCACTATAACAAAGTAGTATAGAAAGGCCCTTGGAAAATGGAGAGTACTGGCTTGTCCTTCTTCTCAAGTAGCGAAGTGTTTTGGATGTTTCCTTCAGGCTCAGCCAGTTCTCCTTCTTTTTATTCTTTGTGTAGATAATGAAGATTTCTGATTAACTGGAAAACCTATTCAGTTTTCTGTGACTTTTACTTGATCTTAATAAAGGCATTCTGCTACTGTTACTTTAAATTATGCTTTGAATAATAGTACTGATTAACTAATTCATAGGCCTGTCTTTTCTTCTTTCATAACACCAGGAAACAGCAGAAAAGCCACAGTCTTTAAGAACAGCAACAACAAAACAATTAAGAACAAAAGCAAGATTAGCAAGTGTCATGTTGATTATATAATCTGTACATTTGAACAGGTGTCCGATAAGAAATGGGAGAAAACATTATAACATTATAAAATGGGGAACATATATATGATGCAAGTAAGAAACTTTTCTATAAGTCCTTAGATGCTGAAATATTTTTTTAAAAAATGTTTTCAGTGTGCAACAGAGTTGATGCATAGTTTATTTGGCATGGGGAGGAGGGTGCTTCAAAGAGTGTGCACAGCCACAGAAAATGCCCTCTTGCTTGATGTATCTAGATGGAAACTTCTGGGATGTGGCTCAAGAACTGGCTGTGTGTCTGATGATTGTTGATGATGATACTGCAACAGTCAGACTGCTCTTTTAGGCCATTTCCACACTACACTGTTCTAGTGCTATTATTCCACTTTCAACATCCTATGGAAGCTTAAAGACTTGGGTTATCTAGGGATGGAGGAGAATTTTGCTCTACCTATGCAGTATTGTTCAGAGGATGATTTTTATTGTCACTTCCATGAAATACCACCCTTCTGACTTCATTCTTCTCTAGACTTTCTGATGCAGTTTTCAGCTTGGAAATTGGGTACATTATGGAAAGCTGAATACAAAACCACATACATTAGACACTCCTGATGCTTGACTATACTTACTGGAGTTCCTACACATCATGGTTGGAAACATTTGGAAAGCTGAACATCATGAAACTTACTGCACACAAAAGGTATATATTGGATTATATTGTGTCAAAAATATAGAATTTTGTGGGTCTTGTCTCCCAAAACATTCTTCATTTAACGCAAAAATTGGACTTTGGAAGGATTGGACTCATATATGAATACACACAAAACTGACAAGGACTGGAAATATACTGACATTTCTATCTCAAATACTAATCTCTTTCTCTCAATTTACATTTCCTCCCTTCTGTCTCTTTCTTTGCCTAGACAAAGTAAGGTATCAATAGCAAACTGTGCTGAATATTCTTATGTAGTGCGTAACTCATGTTTCATCACTAGAGTCGTTATTAATGAGTTCTGATGAAAGGTTTTCTGCTACAAGTGTGATGTATAGACCCACACATCTTGTTCTTTATCTGACAAAGCTAAGTGTATTGCATTGAGAGATGCAAGTAAAAGACTTGCAATTCCACACCATATTGTACCAGATGTTCTGGCATCATATAGCTCCATATAAATAATACACAATCCTCAACCATACCAGATAAGCATGTATTTTATTTTTAAAAGACAGCTTTTTCAGAGGAAGGTGAAAAAAACCATATTGAGGAGGAAACTGAAGTGCTTTCCACTTTAAGCCTTCCAATATTTCCCAAGTTGAAGTTATTGTACTAGTTCAAATTATACATTGCTGAACACACTTTATAGTGGTTAGAAAGAACACATTTTACATGGAAATGGATAGATTTGAAAAGTGGATTTTTTTTTTATTTCTACCTCACTAACATCATGAGCAGTAACAGGAATAATGATATAGTAAATCATTGATGGTAGAAGATGGTATATATGCTGCTTTTATGTGCCATCAGGCCAGTATTGTTGTATGATGATCCTTCTGAATGAGAACTTCAGGAGACCCTGTTATTGACAGCCCTGCTCCGATGTTGCAAACTTGTTATAGTAGCTTCCTTGGTTGACTCTATCCACCTGTAATGTGGTCTGTCTCTTTTCTTAAAATGTGTTTAAATTGATATTGTACATACCGAGGTAACAGCTTGTGACATTAGACAGGATGTAAATATTTTAATATATAAGTAAACAAATAGTATGCCATAAAATAGTGCCCTTACAGTTTATGAATTCCTTGCGGTTGACTACAAAGTTAGACCTACTTAGAGTAGATTTATTGAAATAATAGGATATAAAGTAAATATTTTTTTAAAAAAATAATCTTAACATAAACTCCCTCATTGCAATCAAACTAATATACATTTGAAAATTAAATAGAAATAAGAAAAAGAAGAAAAGGAGAAAAAGAAAAGAAAACATATAAATAATGCACATTAGGTCTCTGATTCCCCAATCCTGATTGAAATGAGAAGAAAAGTATAAAAGATAAAAAATATTCTACCATTACAGATCCAACTAAATGATTAGTTAATCAAATAGACTAATAGTTAGATTTCTTATTGCTCAAAAAGTCCATAAATTGTTCTCCATTTTGTAGAAAGTCTTTTACTAGCTTATCCTTTAGAACCAATGTTAATTTGGCCATTTGGACCAATTCAGCATGTTTAACAAACCCTTCATCCATTGTTGGTGATTCAGTCCATTTCCAAGTTTCAGCAACAGTATTCTTGTTTCTGTTGTCAAATGTCAAAGAAATAATCCATATTTACTCTCCAGTTCCTCATCAATAATACCTCCCCCCCCGGCAAAAAAAAAGGCCACATTTCTGGTAACATTACTACATTAAAAATCCAGTAACTTTTCCCCTTGTTAGAAGTCTGCCACACATGAAAAAAGGAGCCCTACTTATCTTGATGAGAACCAGGATAGGGTTGTGGTTTGAATGTTGGACTGCAACCTTGGAGACTAGAGTTTGATTCTGTGCTCAGCCATAGAAACCCATTGGGTGACCTTGGGCACGTCAAATAATTTCAGCCACAGAAAATCCTGATAAGCTTACCTTAGGATCATCATAAGCTGGAAATGACTTGAAGGCAGACAACAACAACAGCTTATCTTGACATCCCCAACATTGGTTGGAAACATTTTCAGACATTTTTGACAGCTTATTTGGGGTTAGATGCCATTTCTACATCATCTTATACAAATTTTCTTTTAAGTTACTGCACAAAGTAAATTTTATATTTTTTGACCACATTTTCCCATACATCTATATGGATATTTTCCCCAAAATATTGGGTCCACCTTATCATGTACTCTTACAGAATCATCTTCTGTCTTTAATTTCAAAAGCCATGAATACACTTTTTCAATTACATGGTCATCATCTTTACACAACTCTAAATAAATCTCTATGGCTGCATTTCTCTTATTTTGATTACATCTGTCTGCCCTTTAGTTGCATATAAGCAAACCAACAAACCAATTAAGATATTAACCATCTTTAAGAATCATCTCACTTGATTTAAACTTCCAGTTGTCTTGTTCAAAATACAAAAGATCATCATAAAGCAACCATTTCAAATTTTTAATCCAGGTGGCTAATACTATCTTAGGAAAAAGTTTCTGTTTATACTTATATCAAACCTTGCAGGAGAGTTTCTCTAATATGATGATTTTTAAATTCAACATGCATGTTGACTTTATCATATCAAAGTAACCAAGCAAACTAAATCTTAAATTATATCCTTTAAGTTCAAAGAGTCACACAGTCAAACAATATTTATTCCTTCAACCATACAATATAACAGGCCATGTAATACAATATAATGTTAGGGGCTCCCAAACCACCTCTTTCCTTAGTATCATACAGTGTTTTAGTTTTTATTCTGGTTTTTTTTTTTTGCCTGCCAAAAAACCTGGAAATCACTTTCTGCTATTGCAGAAAAGATACGTTATTTCTTATAAAAGAGATAATTTGAAACATTTGCTTTTATTACTGCAATTCTACTCCAAAGGGATAAATTTAACTTTACCCATTTTTCTTAAATCTCTTTTATTTTTTCCCGAGACTTTTTCATAATTGTTTTGAAAGAATAAACTGTTCTTCATGGTTGTATCTCCCAGAGAGATATATCTCCTTTTTTAACACTTTAATATTTGAAAGAACTATTAGTTCATTTTTCTTTCTGAAGTCAGATTTTTAGCCAGAACTTCTGTTTTGTCACAATTCACTTTAAATCTGGAGCACATCCCAAACAACTTAATTTTTTTTTCATAGAAGAGTCTTCATTGAGCCCAATGGGTTTTGTGACATTATCACAAGATCATTCACATAGGCTCTGAGCTTGCACTGTTGTTTTTGCCCCTCATCCAATAGATTTTGTCATCTTGTCTAATATCTCTCAGTAGAGATCTCCAACACTACAATAGTGCGAGGATGACAACTTTATCTGGTCACATTTTGTATTTCAATCAGTATTGTGCAATTGCCATTTCCTAAAATGTGGGACTTCTGAATTGAGTAGAATGTCCTTACAACCTGAATAATATTTTCACCAAAGTCCATTCTCTCCAATACTTGAAACAAGCCATTACAGGAAATATTATCTAATGCTTTTCTGCATCTAAAAATCAAAACAGTTTTTGTGTCATTATGATGTTCCAAATTTTTTTAAACAATGTTAACAACAGTTCATACATTATTCCTTAATTGTCTTTTTGTTAAAAATAACCCACTCTGATTCCCATGGATATTCTGAGAAATATGTTTTCTCAATCTGCTTGCAAAGATGGTAGTAATATCCTATAGTCATTATTTAGATTGATATAGGTCAAAAATTCTTTGTTAATGTCTCATCTGTATTTTTTTTATAAATAACTGTAATATAGGCATTTCTCCAAGAATCTGGCATCTACCCTTTTTCTAATAACTTATTATATACCATTTTTAATGGTTGAAGTAACTCATTTTCAATTTTCTTATAATATGCTGCAGATAGTCCATCTGGGCCTGATACTTTTCCAGATATAATCTTTTAAATTGCTTCAATAAGTTCCATAGTTGCTCAGGCCCATTCAAACTTTTTTTTTGTTTCAAGCATAATTTCTCCAATTGGAATTTATCTAAGTAGTCATCCATATCTAAGATTTTTCTCATTGCCCACTGTGTATAAGTCCCTGTAATATTCCTTACAGGCTTTCAATATTTTCAAATTATCTGTTACAAATTGATTTCCTTTCCTGATCTTTGTGATATTTTTCTTCATCCTTTTTCATAAAATGTTGATTTGTCATTATTCAGGCCATAAATACCCATAAAATGCATTATCCTCCTATCCCAGTTGATTTTTACAATTATACAGCTACACTGTTCATCTTCAAAAGCTTTATAATATTTGATTTTTTGCAAAAACAAATCTTTAAATAGTAAATGTTATCATAACATTGATGAAATTACAAATTTCCTTCATGTTTGCTCACATGGAGCACTGGAGAGCAAAGCTACTAAAGCTGAAAAGGGAGTCATCTTGTGAGAAATGTATGGTGGTAGCTCTTTCCATAGTTTCATGAATTCAAAGCATCCTCACCATACTTGAACACAACTGTTCTTTCTATGGTCCTGATGAGGTTACAAACTGAAATTCAGCTATTTTTATGTGGAGTGTGCAGCATATGGCACACCACTCATATGAAATGGAACAATTCTATATGTTGCAATCCTCTTGCATCACAAGTGACAGTGGCAAATTTAGTCTACATTCTCACACAGGTTGTAACTACCATTGACTGTAGAGAAAATCCTGATGTATTTGTTTCTTTACTCACTTCTTTCCTTGCAGTATACTTTTTGCAAGATGAATATGAAGAGTTTCTGTAATTGACCATATTTGGTTGAGAGAACTCCAATAATATTTTTAATTTGAAAACATGCTTCACAGCATTGGGGAAGGATGGGGAGCATTGCTACTTATTCAGCCTTAGGATTGCTTTTCTTTTCTTATATTATTTAAGCATATAAAATATTAACAGACCTTTGAAGCATAGTCTTTGTTTGCCAAGCTCTGATGGAAGAAATAAATCCACCAGACAATTAAAATTATTATTCAAGCCGATTAGCTTCCTTTATACTCTTTTTCAGAAGTTCTGATGCCTGCTTGAAGATAGGCTTGCCCTTTCATTCTTACAGATAGTTTGCTTACTGTAATTAAATGTGCCATTTATTGCCATACCCACTCATGTTCCTGTTGGAAGAATATTGAAATTTCCTTCTATTATTTGTCTGAATAGGTCTAAACAGTGCCACAAGCTCATCAAAATGTCCATGCATCTTGTATGGAGGGAGTCATGCAGCCCCATTCTTGAAGCTTTGTTGCTTGGTAAATGATGTCAGGTCTACTCCCAGCAGAAAATCCAAGTCTGTAGTCTTGTTAATTATGATGAGCAGGTATCAGACATTTGTGATTCCTTCTAGTAGAATTGTTAACAATAAACAATGGTGGGCTACTAAGAGAGAAAAAAATAAATACCAAATTTCCTTCCCTCTACTGGTGCCATCGTGGCAATACTTGGTACAGGGGTTGGGATCCAGGGCTCCACAATGCAAAAAAGCTAGAAGGCCCCCAAAACATCTAGACTGACTTTTGAAATAAAGCAATGTGCATTACCATCTATTAATCATCACAAGGCCATTAAATCCACATGCTGAATTATCACATTTCACTACTGCTTGTTGGAAACACCCCGTGGTAGTGTGTGTGTGTGTGTGTGTGTGTGTGTAGGTATATTTGCCCAGTGTTGCCTGGGATTTTATTTTCCTCTTAAGAACTCAGGAAACTGTCTTTTCCTGTAACTTTTCCCCATATTTCCCAATCCAATCTGTATTCAGAGTTGTTAACATACAGAGGTTGGGTTCCTGAGGGAACACACTGTCCTCCTCCTTGCTGCTAGGCCTTGCTTCCATAGCAACCAGCCTATTCCAGTACCTGTAACCTTTTCCCATATTCCCCAATTCAATCTGTATTCAGAGTGGGAAACATAACAGAGGTTTGGTTTCTGAGGGAATACACTGCCCTTCTTCTTACTGCCGGGCCTCATCTCCATAGCAACAGGCCAGAGGCCCAAGAGCTCTCTGCTGAGAGTTCTAAAGGCCCCTCCCTAAACTACCAACCCCAGGATTCCATAGAACCTTCACAGTCAGCCAATCATATGAGGTCTTCTCGCCTCACACAGTGAATCATATGAGGTCTTTGCCTTCCTGATGCAAACAAACAGAAAACACACAGACAAACTTTGACTTTTATATAGTAGATATGTGTGTGTGTGCGTACACACACACACACGTAAAGAAAGAGAGAAGGATCAAATGATGTATTATTGCTAAAATTGTGTTATGTAGAATATTGCAGCTGTTTCATGGCCTGAAAGCTGCTGTACACATCACTTAAACATCAGATGTAAGTGGCAAACAATAGATGTAAGTGGCAAAACAGATGTAAGATGTATATAAACTAAAAAAAATTGTAAAATCAAAACAAGTGGTAAAGTACTGTGGAGAGTTAAAACAATGGTGCTAAGTACAGATAGAGCTGGAGAAAGTAATTTTTTAACTACAACTTTTTGGGGAGTTGTCCCAAAAAGTAATTTCCCCTGCTCTAGCATGGGTATTTCATTCTTCCCCCTGGGTCATTTTGCCAGTATGAATCAGAGAGAGGAAGAATGAAAAGAGAGCTGTTATTAGTCTCACTGGAGAAAAATACAGGTGCCAATATGGAGTCATTTTATTTTTCCCAGCTGGGCAAAACACAGCTGTGTGTTTTATATGTGTCAGTGTGATTACAAAGGGGAGATGGCTCATGAGAGAAGGTGAAAACACCCATACTGCAACACCAGCTCTGACCCCCTTCACCCTACAGGTCGAATTTTTTTAAAAAAAAAAAAAAAACAAGAAGAAGATATTCTATCTCAGAGTCTCTGTATCACACCCATTTTGTCCTATACCCATGAGAATTGCACACATGTCCAATGATCTCTGATGCATGAAGAATGCACAAATAGGATTCATGGAATTTTTTTTTCCTTGATAGGTTTACTTCTCTGCCAGTGTAATGTATGATGTGATCTTGACAATCCTGATATTATTATTTCTAACGTAATATTCTAGCCCTTAGTAGAGATATTGCATTCTGTCAGCTTTAGTATTTCTTGTGTTTATCATAATCCTACATGCATTTCCCATCCCATACCAGTTTTGCATCAGAAATTTTAAAAACTTTCTCTTTCCTTCCAAGAGTAAATACGTTGATGCACAGTTATTCTTAAAGTGTGCATTTTGCTGATTCTTTTGCATTAACTGAAGTCTCTTTGTATATATTTTTGAAATAAACTTCTTTTTTTAGTTGTGAACATATTTCAGAGGTATACATAGTTTAGGATGAATTTTAACTCTTGCAAGCTTTGGAACTATATGGATTTTCCAGGGTGGGGGGAATCATTCCACTGCCAGTTCCAAACAGCACAAAATAATTTTGTTTTGTTTTTTTCTTTTTTTGTATAGAATGCAAACTCATCAAATTTCTTTTCCATCCCTATTCTATGAACAAAAGACAGCTGTTTGTTACTTCATTGTTGAGACAATGAAGCTTTCATTCAATCATGGTTTGTTCTTCAGTCACTTTCTCTTAGCAATAAAACAACTTTGTCTGTGAACTGGGAAGAGTGAGATGTAAAGTTCTGTCCAGGCACGATACTCCCCATTCTCCCCTCTGCTGTCAGACAACATGGATATTTCTTCTAAGGAGGTCCACCCTGCATGACCATTCAGTGGCCAGTGGACAGCTGGGGTGAAGAGTCATCTGACTTTGTACTTCTAGACAGACACACAACAACCTCTGAAAGATCATGGATAATCAAGAATAAACACTTCATTGTATATAAATAAATACCTTGTTGAAAGCTAACGTAATATAAGACTATACAAGTACAACTCAATGGGATTGTAGAGGAAACCAAGGTATTCAGATTGCCTGGGACAGGGGAAAATGTTCCAATGCATCTTTCCAGCAATGTCATGCACTTTGGCACAAGTCTGGGGAGTGCTTGAACAAGAATGTCATGGACATCTCCGTATGCAAAACTGTAAAAAGATCAACCACTTGTATAGCTGGTTGTTTATGAAAACATAAAGCCTCAACAAGAGTCCAGCCAAAACATGGTAAACTGGCATATAAAACATTTGGTTATGTTTCTTTGGAGCACCACTTTTCACTTGTTTTACTCAGTTACAGACATCTGTGAAAGTTGAAAGAATCCAAACTATAAGGCCCGGAAAGACATGTCTACCTATCAATTCTGAATTGATAAAGCATGATAGAATTGCTAACCTATTCGTATGTACTTCATGGAAATGCACTATAAATTAAAAAAAAAAGTTCTATTCAACACTGAATTGCAAGCATTTTATAGTCAAGTGTTCATTCAAGTCTTTGAGAAGTAATCTAAATTCCCCAATTAACATGAAGAATTCATTCAAGGTAACTGCAGTACAAATGGGAGCTATACCATAATATTCCAAAAAATTCTGATTTACTCAGGAAGCTAAAAACAAACACAAGGCATTCAGTTGCTGTTGCACACTACAACTCTTGGAACTATTTAAACTATCATTTTGGTAGCCTTCCAGGATAAAATTCTGATGTCCAACTTGGAGTGCTTACAGGTCAGAAAGAATTTCCATCTTCTCAGCTTTGTTTCAGATCTGTTAGAGTGAAAGTAGCAAATTTTCCCAAAGCTGGGCAGTGCATAAAAATAGTGATTGCTGACACAGCAAGATTTGAATTGTACTTCGCTAGGAGATAATGTGTAATGTGTCCCAAATGGTTCAGATGATCGCTTTTATTGGACCAGATGTTACAGAATGGTAACAAGCAGTTATTCTGCACATGCCTGCATGCATGCGCGCGCACACACATAGAGATAGAAAGTGTAGCTTAACATTTGAAAATCTAGCAGCACATCTGCTTTCACAAAAGTTATCCTCTAAAGAAAATCTACAGTCTCTCCACAGATAAAAATTAAAGTTTCAGTATGCAATTCAACTCCTATACTATACAACAATCAAATTAAGCTAAATTCCCCATCCTGCTATATAACTTCTACCTGATTATGCTACTATATTTAATCATGAGATTGTGAAAATAGGATGATTGTCTGTTAAACACCACTTGATAATGATTCCTTATACCGAAAGATAAAAGTCATTTTCAACACCCCTAATATAACCATCTGCTTACCACTGGGCCGCTATAATTTTTGCTAGGTTTTGGAATTTTAACTTGTTATTTATTATTTAGGTTAACTACTGCTGCTGCTATTGTTGCTGTAGTTGTGTGCCTTCAAGGAGTTTCTCATTTGTTTGAGGAATTATGTATTTCTAACAGTTTCTGTGAATATATAGGCACTCAAGTGTTAATCTCCTTAAGCACTGTCAAATCTCTTAACTGCGCCTGCTACTATGAAAATATTAATAGGCATTCGTTACAAACATAATGGTACATATATCTCAGTTTTACATCTGTGGTAGAATAACCATACCAGTAACAGTATAACTCAGCATCTTAAGGGAGCATGTCAGGGCCAAATACAGGATTATCGGCTCAGCTGTCTATCAGACAGCATCTTTTGCGGTGGAGGCATGCCTGTCAATCCTCTAGTCAAAACTGACAAGCTCACAAGTGAGTTGTACAGTAGCAATATCTAGTACACTATCTCTCATAAGAGTACCCCACCTGTGATATGGTACTCATCTAATCTACCTGCTTCATGAAAGATACTTGTCACAGTTTATTTATTCTCCAAAATCTACTGATGCCTTCACCTCTTGTGTACAAGTGTTTTCTTATCTGTTGTTTACATCCCAGAGCATCTGGCATTCTCCCCAGGCTGACCTATATTGTAGCCAGTTTTCCAAAGCCACACACATTCACACAGAGCTGTCTCTGTTAGCCCTTATTAGATTAAATTCTGTCCTTTAAACTTACATGAACAGGCTGAGAAGTCAGTGACAAAATATCCACTGGCCTGTAAGAATATGTCTAGCAAAATCTGATCTGTCTGTCTGTCTAGCCATCCCTAACATAAACATTATAAATAAATATATATCAGGCCGAAAATACATGTGGGGAAATGTTGTGCAGTTCCAGCTGTATCCTCCCAGCAGCTATAGAAAAACTATCATGCACCATTTTGCAATCTGATGTCCCTGAGTTCACCATGACAGCGATTCTGTCCTCTTGATGCCCAGAGCTAGGATGCATCTTCAGTGTCATGTATAACTAGGAACCTGCTTCAATATCCATCAAACTTCAGCATTTGACTGTAGGAATGTATCTGATGCTCTTCTAAAATGATGCACTGCTGATTGCCAGGGATTTCAATGTTCAAGTGGAAGAAGAGGTTATTGATCTGAATATAGTGTGAGGAGTCATGATAGGGGAGAGATCAATGAACTCATTCAGTTTGGCTCACTTTGTCCCTGTGAAGATTTTATGCTAATATCCAATGTCACTGGGGGTCTAGGAAAAGCACTGCTATCAAGTTGCCACAGCATTTACAGTGTTATTTAAAAATGTAGGAAATGCCATTTTCAGATATGCTTGTCTGAAAAGTGATGGCATTCATTAGAATGTTCAACATCTTCTGTCTTTCACTTGCATTTTTAAAGGTAACCACATGGCTGGTACTTAAAGACAATTATAAAAGACATAACATGTGAAAAACCCAATTAGCAAACAATATTTTGATGTTTGTAACAACGTGTTGGGAAGAGAAGCCAGAAAATGAACTGCTGGAACAGATGGAGTGGCTATTTCCTTATGATGTGAAGATTATCATTGCAAGGAAAACATGAAAAGAAATACCTGGCTCACTTATCCCAGTCACTCCTGATACTGGGTGGGACTTCTGAATGTTTCAAAACTTTCCACAGTGCTCTAATGGACAGTAGCATGATTGTGGATAATTGCTAGAGCCTACCCACAGACCCACATGCCCAAATTATCAAGAAGAACTTCAATAAAGCAAAATGTTTTGTTCTAAAATATGTCAGCACTGTCTCACAGAGCTGAGAAAACCAGTCAGCATTCCAGACAGCATGGCTCCATTTTACAAATGTTTTGCTGCAATGTCAGTCTGTAGTCAGCACTAGATATTTGCAGTAAGCTGCATTGATTTCGGCAGAAAAAGACAGGAAAAAGAAGCCTCTAACCTTCCAACATGGAAAGTTACAGCTCCACCTTTTGTTGAAGTAGACCATTATTATCAGATTAAAAAGCATCAGCCTCAGATGATGATGATGGTGGTGGTGGTGGTGGATGGGTGAGAATTAATTTCTCACTTCCAAATTATTTTTTAAATGAAGTTTTAAAAAAATTGACAAAATTGATGTGGGAAAGAGTGAAATGTGCCTCAGTCTTCTGTTTTGTCATTGGTCCTTTCCACACCTTATCTTTTTCTGGTGCTGGGGTGCGGGGACCATGCGAGCAGCCTCCAGTGAAAGTCTCTCTCGTCCCTGCTGCTTCAGGTCCACACGAGCTGCCTGCTCCTGAGCAGGCAGCATGAGAGCCCCACCTCTTCCTTCCTCAGCGCAGCCTGGGAGTTTCCCAGGCTGCACTGGGGCAGCAAGAGTGACTGCCTCAGCTCCGGAGGCTCCGCAAGCCAGGTGAGTGTGCACGGTACCCAGGAGCAATGCACGACTGAGCACCATTTTTGGCTTCCAGATGAAAATGAAAAGGTGTGCAATCGGTGCCTGACAGCCCCTGGAGCATTGCACAATTGTGAGTGTGTCGTGTAAATCACTCCTCACAATTGTGTGATGCTCCGGGCACCCTTTTGCATGGCAAATGCCATGCAGAAAGGGCCATTATCATGATTACTACCACCATTAACCACAGCCTCGTCCTCCTCCTTCACATTAGCACAGATGTTTTCATCCAGGTCCTTAGCCAAAATGATCTTTTCAAGGTAGCTCTCATACAAGAAATTTTAGACAAGTCTCTTCTGATAGGCTTACAATCTAAAAAGGCATAAGCCAATAGGAAAATAAGGCATTCAGGAAGAAAGAGGGCACACAAATATTGCCTCTAAGGCAACATCCCATGATACTTCCTCATAAATTATTCAGGCCTTTCCGATGCCAGAATTGTTCAGTAGTAATTGATAATATTCTGATACTTATTGCTAGAAGCTGTTTTCTAATCTTATTCTTTCCCAGCCACCTCTAAAAGGGAGGTTATGAACAATTGTAGACTATGGGCGACAACAATGTGGCACATAAGTCCATGCCACCGTTGCTCCTATCCACAGCCCTTACAGATAGATATGCAGAATAAATGGAATCAAGCTTCATATTTAGTTCAAAATCTTGCATCAACAGTGGCAGCAAAATTTCATCTTCTTGAAAAAGAGGATTGGTGTTAACCAGATATCCTGATTTGGCTGTTATACTGTTCAAATCTCAAATCCCCCATACAAAATTAATGGCAAATGTTTGAGGGTATATATATGAATGCCCAAAATATGCATCTGATATTCATAATAGAAAGATAATAGTAGCAGCAGGCAAGCTGTTTTGCTGACTAGAATCAACCATGTGCTATGTGGTGGCAGATCCATATCCTCAATCACTGGGATCAGTCATGAAGGCAGGCAGGCAGGCTAGAGCCGAGCCAGTCTTAATAAGATGTTCAGATGTTTGTTTACCTACTGGCTAGATACTTCCTGATGGAGGTGTGGGATGTTGATATGAATGAGGGCTGCTAGCCAGTCTGAAGTACTGTCAGAATAACCTTTGCTTTTCTCTGCCATCTCTCCAGACTTACCCATAATGCTTTCCTGTCAACTATGCAACAGCATCAACATAGGATTCTCTTCCCAAACAAACTATATCATTAGCTACCACTGTGGAATTATCTGATTTCTCGAAGCAGTTTCAAATTCTTTGGCAGGGTGTGTGTGTGTGGAATGTATAAATAAAAATAAAGTTGAATAAAAGAAATAAGAGTAATCATAAAATGGAGGCCGACTATTGCCCAAGGTCCATATTTGGTCTATCCTGGTGTAATGGTAATAATATTAAACTAGGTCCTGGAATATTTGTCTTGTTTTCACTGGGTCATGAAATTCATTGATTGATCTCAAGACAATCACTCTTTGCTGACCAGCAATGGAATAATAAGACCAGACACAGATAATTGGTTTTAATAAGGGCCATTTTATTTAACCTACTACCTATTTATTGTGTTGAACTTAGGAGGGAAAAAAGCAAGAAGAGGCAATTCCAGAGCCCTCCTCTTCACCAAAAGGGTGCCAAGTTGTTCACTGCAACTGCCATTTTTCTCACCCACTATCCACCATGGTCAAGGAACAAGTGTCTGCTTGGTCCCTAAGCCATCAGGCTGGCCTCTGTTGCAAATCACCAGGAACAGAATCTCTCTCTCTCTTCTGTAGAACTCAGACCTTTGAAAAACAATTTGTTGGTGTGTGACAAAGTGCCCAAACCCTCTTGTGGTGAACCTGATGGGAGGGGGTCTTGGCAACAGAGCCTCCTTGGCAACTGAGAGTGTTTAAGCTGATTGGATGGTGAAATGGAACCTTGGATAGCCCAGGGGAGGGGCTGGTGGAAAGAAGAAAAATAATGGATTTTAACTGTCTGGAGTGTGTTTGAAGACAAATGTGATTTGTGGTGTGTTTGGGAGAGACTGGAGATTTGAAGAGCTCGGTGGGAGAGAGAACTGAGAAATTGGTGTATGAGAGATAGTGAATGAATCGAGAGGAGAGAGAGAAGAATGATGTGCTGTTTATAAACATTTAGATACAAAACACATTTAAAGCAACAGTGTTACAATAAATGTTTCAAGTTCTGTGTTCCTTAAAACAGTGTCACAGAGTCTTATTTTGAATTCTGGAATATACACCCTATTAATAATGTCATCTTGACCTTAGTGCCAACAGTAACACAGTCTTGGAAAATATAAATCACTGCTGATCCTTACATTTGGGAGAAGGGCAGTTTTAGGGAATGCAGTAAAGGGGGAGAGTCCTGAAAGGAAGAAGCAAGGAGGGAAAAGAGTGAGGAAGGGGCTGTGTTCTCAGAAAGGGAGAACTGAGGCAGACCTGTTTGTCCTGGCCCTGGCTTGATTCAGAGATCTCCTTGGCTGTTCAGGTCTGATTACTAAGAGGTGTCAGGCTGGGCAGACCTTGAGTACGAGGCTTGGGTGTGCCTTTCACACTCGGCACTGACAGGTGGTGGTTCTTCCACGCCCATTTCCACACCTCTGTTTTTGGGGGCTCGTATGCCGGGACAGACAGGCCTTTTTGCCCTCTTGAAGCGGCAGCTGCTTCATCTGGCATTTGTGCACCACTGATAAGGACCTAGGGTGCCCCCGATTCTTTTATCCGATGGTCCTCCTCGTGGGGGTGTAAAGCCAGGGGAACGGTTGCCAGATAAAGAACCCAGGAACGGTTTGGAAAATTGATACAAGACACAGCCGCAGAACAGCCATAGGCAAGTGTGTTCCGGCCTCCCTGCATGCTGGGGAGAAGAGGGGCTTGATCACCCCCTATAATAGGGTCTGCCCTAGTAAATGGCTCCAAATGGGAGGGGCCAATGAAACGCCAGGATTCCTTAGACACACAGGGAAATGGGAGGCTGTGGGAGGCTGTGTTTGTTGTGTGAAAGTGTGTGCGTGACTGATGCTGCAGTTCTCATAGCAGACCATTGGAACTTCTGGCTGCGTGCGTCAGCATGTATAAAATTTGTCTACCTCATTGTTTCGAGCTGTTGGGACCCCTAACCCTCAGCTAACCCCCACCCCTATTGTGTGTTGTTGTTTGGGAAAAGATTTGGGTGGAGGGTGGCAGTTGACAGACACTGCTTCAGATTCTGCTTCAATGTATGTTGAAAAACTTCAAATGAAAGGGTTAAGTGGAAACTGCATTTTCTCTGTACTTTTTGTATGGTTTGAGGTCAGATAATGTTTTAATGCGTGTAGGAAAATTTCAGGAAAGAAAAGGTTTCTCTGTTTTCTTTCTGTATTGCTTGAAGCTGCTCCATTTCCCCACGACCCCTCCCTCCTCATCCTCAGGCTCTCAGGTTTAACCCTATAGTTGCTGTTTTTGGACTAGAAGTTCATTTAGCCAAGTGCCTTGGCAAACTAAGAATTCTGTTAGTGTGTAAATGAGAAAACAAACCTTTAGGGACAGGGAAAAGTGAAAAGGAAAAGGGAGGCTCAATCTTGAATATTGGGAGGCATACCTAAGGAACTGGAAAAGTTATAATGGATGTCATCCCTTTAGTCCAGAGAACTATTACTATGTCAACAAGTTCTTAAAAAAACACAACACCACTAATTGCATCAATTAACTAGAAAAGCAGCACCCTGTTCCATGCTAAAGGCAGAGGGAGCAACTCATTTCAGCCTGACAGGCAGCAGGGCTTTCCCCAGGAGTAAGTCTGATGTCTTAGTAAATTCTCTCATGTCTCAGAAAAGGGAGAAAGGAAACCTCAGTGAAGATTTAATGAGCTGTCAATTTGCAAATTCCCATCCATTCACCATCACCTCCACCCCTCCTCTTTCTGGGAGAAAAAGGACTGACTGATTTTGGATTTTTTCCCTCCTGGAAGTGGAGATGGAATTTTTAAAGGACTGCAGAACTCTGTCTAACATTGTGTTTTTGGAAAAGCAGTTGGCATAGGAACTTTGGGCACATGGGAATTGTAGTAACTCAGTAATTCCCCTAAATGTAAGGAACAGATAAGTAAAGTATTAAATGGCCTCCCAGGCACACCTTGTCTGAAGACGAAACAGCCAGCTCCTCCCGCCTCGACCCTTCCTTCACTCACCCGTTCGCCTGTTTGCCTCCCTCCCCACTGAGGAGACAGAAGGGGGGGAGCAATAGAACCAGCGATAATGAGTGAGAGCCCCTGCCAGCGTTTGCATGAAAGAGAAGAGAGTGAGACCGGGAGAAGCAATGGCTGCAGCGGTTTTTCGCGCCCCCAGCCGGGGTGCCTGCTAAGAAGGCTAGGAAGATGACGGGGGAAGAATGGAAGTAGCGGTAGACCCCACCAGAGAGGCTGGCTGCCTGAGGGTTGTGAGCAGCAGAGACTAACAGAATGCAACTGAGGCTGGACAAGACAGAAGGGGATAGGTGGCATGGCCCCCACCTTTGATGGCAGCAGCAACATGAAGCCTGGGATGTTGGGCGTTGGCAACCGGCCACGATGTGCAGAAGAGTGATAAAGAAGCCTGAAAGGCATAGGCTCCTTTAAGCTTAACAATAAGCAGCAGGAGGGCAGAGCTGGCAAAGGGACGGCAGCCGAAGCAGAAATAGAGGAGTCAGACCCGAAGGGGGGATTCACCCCCCTTCCTTAGTTCATTTGATGTTTAGGATTTTAGAATTGGGCAGAAGAGAAAATAAAAAGCCAAAAGACAAGTGCTAGAAGGTCAGGAAGAAGGAGAGGAGAGCCATGGTGTGGTGTGGGAAAAGGTTCTGTCCCTCTTTTGTCCCTCATCCCACAGACAGAGAAGGGCAAGGGCTTGGAGCTGTGACATCCTGGAAGGAGAAGTTGGAGCACACAGGGAAAGGCAGAAGTGCAGAAGTCCTAGATGCAAGGCAGTCCAAATTGCGAAGGAGCCCCCTCACCAGTTCCTGATAGAGCGGCAATTGGAAAGGCTCCCTGGTGCAGCCCCACCAGGCTAAGGGAGGTGACCCTGAGAAGCAAGCTGGAGAAGAGATGATGGCGCATCTCTGAGCTGGAAGGAATGGAGGTGATAGAGCGCCCCTCCAGGCTGGAAGTGGAACTGCAGCTAAAGAACTCTGACTGAGAATGTGGAGAAAAGAGAGTTGAAGGCTGTGAGACAGCTAAGAGACCAACAACAGCCTTAAAAAGCCCACACACCATATAGGCTCAAACAACAGACCTGCATTTGTCCACAAGATCATCAAAGATTAAACCACTGTTCAAGGAATCACCTGGAAAAGTCACATTGTACCTGCAGATCTCAGAACTCAAGAAAAGTGGAGAGGATGTAACAAAATCCTGAAGACACAGTAGTTCAACATGTATGGCCCAGACAGCAGCCAGATGCCAACACAGGGCAAGTGGTATGATACCACCTACCTAGCCCATTTTACAGAGACTTTTCACTTTTATTCCATGTAGCCCACAACAGAAAAACCAGGAGTGCTTTTTGTTCTTCCCAGAGCCCCAGTAAGATAAGGCATAGGATAAGGTGCATACCTCACAGAACCATAAGGTTGTTCCCTTTTTAGCCAAAGTATGAAGCTATTTTTGGGTAGATTAAGGAGAGACACAAAATAATTAGGAAACATAACTCTACAGGAAGGAGTTGGTGTATTAGGGAAAAGCTATGAGTAAAACAATGGAGAAAATGTTAGAATAGTGATTCCCCTTTCTACAGACACAGGCACACCACTGCCAACCAGGAGATATGGGTGAAGGATTGGGGGCAACTTGGTCATGGGTGGAGGAGACCCTATCAGGTAGTAGAGACAATTCCCACTGTGGAAAAGGAGGCCAGGTTGAAGCCTTGGGTGTATAACACTAGGATAAAAGGCTCACTTTGACTGGACTGTTGCCCCAAACATAGGGCAACCTCTGAAGCTGAAAATCACCAGAAAGCAGTAAGAAGATCTGAGACTAGGCCTTGTTTGTGTCTGCAATACCTGGAAGCCAGGCACCCTGCACACAGCCAGATCTCCACCTGGAGAAGAAAGAATAATAAGGACTGGTTCCTACTGCAGTTGCTACCCGGGAAGCACTGTCCTGCGTACGGCCAGATCCTGGATGTTGGAGACAATATTATGGGTTGTGGCAGGCATAGGAGGGGCAGGAAGCCTGGCCTGCCTGTTTTATCACTACAGATGGATGTTCTGTGGGATTGGAAGATATCAGTTTGGCTTGATGTGCTAGCTCTTGGCAGCGTTACAGAAGATTCGCAACATTTTGTTGGCACACACTGGTGAGAACCTCTGTACTCATCAGTTTGTTTTCTTGAACATGTGATGTAGTTGTACTGGAAATGTATAAATTGCTTTGAATGTAAGGAGGCGGGGCCCAGAGTTTTGAGAAAGGATCTCAGTTGGACATTGTGCACAATAAATCTCTTTTCTAAAAACCGTGGGTCTCTATCTCAGTTCCACTACACTGTTTAAGGCATTATGGACTGGCTTATTCACCCTCCTAAGGACTCTATCAAGGTAGTGTATATTATACTCACCATGCCAAATTTAGCCAGACAAAATGTCTGACCACAACAAAGTATATCCCTGGCCATTCAGTCTGAATTATCTGAAGGTCATGTAGAGCCTGCAAAATAAGGGCTTTGTCCTACAACAAACCAGGGTCATTCCTACCCAGATGGATCACCGAAATATGGGGGGAGTTCCTGTGCACTCCCTAAATAATAGTGATAAGAAACCATCCAACAAAGGTCTCTCTTCCCTAGCTACTGCACTCTGGCTCAGTCGCTTATCCCCAGATGAGCCCCAAAATGGCAGTTTTGGGCCTTGCACACCACCCAATAGATCATACTATGGCTCTAAATCAGGACCTGACAACTCTCCAGACATAACCTGGAATCTTGAAAAGATAAGAATCTTAAGAACATGAATAAAACCAATCAAACTAGAGAGGTTGGAAGCAAAGGGGGATGGAGGATCTTAAATATCCTCTGGTTCTGCCTCCCCCTCCCCAGTTCATCAACCAGGCATGACTGGAGGCCAGCAAAGGCAGACTCTTCCCTGTAGCACCTTGCACTGTGCAGCCTCAGGGCCTCATTCTTAGCCTATTCTACCTCACAGTATTCTGGTAAAGATAAAGCAGGGAGAAGGAGAATCATATATGATGTCTTCATCTCACTGGAGAAAAAGTGGGATGTAAATATGACTATTTACAAAGTAGTAAAATATTATATAGAGATATCTTTATAGCTTCTCAGAAAGTCTTAATGTAGGCAATTACACCCATAACATTTCCACAGTTGCTTCTTTTCCTATGTTGTCTGTTGGCTTCCATTCTTGCTAATACTACCCCATTTATTATAATTTATCAAGGCCATTTCTGTACTAGGGCCCCATCCCAGCATGGGAACACATTGAAGCTGGGCCATGATGTGTGCTATCACACAACATCATTGTGGTCCTGCTCCTGTCCCATCCCCAGCCATTGCAATCATGCATTATACTGTTACTGGAAAAAAAATCCAGTAATAGGCCCCTTTTGTGCGATGAAAGCATCAGCTGGGGCTGTGCAGAAAGGGCAGAAATGCTATCTAGGCACTTTCTTCCTCAGTGTAGTGCAAGAAGAGGCCAGCTGAACTGAGGAAGGAAGGAATGTGTGCTGACCACTACCATCTGCTCGCAGCCAGCTGGGTGTGGAGGGGAGCATTCAGGACATGCTCCCATCCCAGCAAAGGCACTGCCAGAATGATGCCAGAAGGTTGCAGGATACAGGTACAGTGAGAGTGGAAGAGCTGTGTGTGTGTGTGTGGCAAAACGATCATATTCCACCCCCAAATAAGAATGCAACCCCATCCAAATGAATTTTTCCTTCAGTTCCCAAACTTACAGAATTGTAGTAACTTAAAACTTCAGTTAAGTGTTTAGAAACACAGTTTAGAAATCCAAAGAAAATGAGCAGAGACAGTTACCAAGGGAATATGAACACAGCAAATACAGAGGTTTAGGTGTGAATTATTTTCAGTGTCTCACTGTCTGAGAAGAATTTTGCTCAGCCCTTGCCCCTTAGCTATATCCCTGAGGGAAGAGGTCTTTTTTTTCCTAGCACATATTAGACAACAAGTGTAATGCATATTTGCTCTGGTAATGTAAATCCAGTTCTGAGTATTTTTTCCCCACTGACATACTGCTTTCCAGAGACTTGCAGTCTCCTTGCAATATCCCATTCAGATGTAGGACTGAAGCTATTACATTTCATTAAGCTGAAACTGACTAATTATAATCCTGATCTCTCTAGGTCATTCACAGTTTGCCTATGTCCTCCAGTGTCCACGTTTGCTGCCCCTTCAATTTAGCTGTCATGGGCAAATTTAATCAAAGGTGAATTTTCTTTTTTCCTCAATCCCATTAATGGAAAAATCAAATAATGGTCTGTGCAATGACCCTCGAAGTACACTACTTAATTCTCTGGCTGACATCAAGAACTTACCATAAATGATTATTCTGCATCCGTTAGTTTTTAATCCATGCAATGATATTTTTATCCTCTTGGTCCTCAGCCAAGTGTTATAACATGAGATACAGTTATCAAATGCCTCGCCTCATTCTAAATATATCTGCAGCAAAGAAGGTATCAACCACAAAGAGTCTTGAACTCTCCATCTCCTGCTCCAAAGTCATAGGCCCTCTCAATTAGTCATCAGAAGGTGCACACTGGGGGCGTAATCCTACAACCCTTCTGAAAATGCTTCTATTTAAGCCATTTGTTAGAAAGGAATTTTACTTCCCTGAAGAATCCAAATATTTTCTCTTACAATACAGTTAAGTCAAATTTCTTTATAGCTTAATTCACACCTTTTGGGAAGCTTTCAGCAGTGAATCCTCAACCAAACTTTGCTGAACAAAAAGGGAGGCAGACGATCAAACCTGTTTCAACCCTCCAGTTACTACCTGGGCCACAACAGACTGGTATACAAAAGCAAAAGTTATAATAACACATCCCATTATACGTGGCATCTGATTAATTTTTCAAAAGAAAATGCTGTTTTGTGACATTATGGATCCAAACAAAAACAAAAGTTTACCCCGTGTCCCAGGGGCATATAGTGAACTTCAACTGTTGTTGTGCTTTTGAGCATCTCAAAGACAAAGGACCCATCTGAGGCTGGTATCTCATATCTTTCAAACAGGAGCTGCTAAATAATGAAAGAGAGCTAAGTGAAACTATGAAGTGTTTTCAGAGTTTGGATCTCCTGACAATGTCATGCAGCATCACTTAGAGGAGGTGTGTTTGCTGGCCTCCAATGGAAACAGGCGTCACAGCACTGAGCACCATGATGGAGAATGTGGGGGCAGAGTCAGAACCTTTGAAGTCTCTCATTGACCCCTCTTCTCCCCTTTTGGATGTTCATTGCTGGTCTGAGTGAATCAAAGCATCCAAATGGAGCAGCAATGTTATAGTAGGTAATTTGGAAGCAATCTGGGCCTGGTCACATTGCAGCATTGAATTCAGCACTACTGTTTGTTCCAGTCCATCTGTCATAACTCACCCCTGGAGGACTCTGATGGGGAGGGAGAGGAGGAGGCAGATTGCCAAAAAGCAGCAGCTTCCTTAGTTCAAGGAGATGGGAGCTTGGGCAATAGCTTCCTAGTCAGACCTGGCAGAGGGTGGCAGAAGCTGAAGACAAACATCCCCATCCTTCATTGAGAGACTAAGTCAACACCAGTTAAATAACAAACAGTGACCTAAGAACACACTAATTAGGCAGATGTGGCCTTGAAGGAGCAGCTGAGAAATATCCCAGCAGTTCTCTCTGGCCCTTTCCGCACCAGGAAGTTAAAACGGGCCAAGGTTCCCTGTCACAGAGGTTGTTCACAGCTTGGATAAGACTAGATTCGGACTATTTACCTAGGCCATTTCCACATGGGCTAAAAAAAAAAACCGGTGCAGAGTGTCCTCCAAAGTGGACGTCTGCACCGTAGAGTGGACTGGGTCAGACTACTTTACATAGTTCTGTACCTCAGTCTGCTCCAGAACGACCCGAAGTGGTCATGCAGCGTGCTTTTTAAAAACCTGTTTTTTCAGGTTTTTAAAAAGCACGGAGCACGCCACTCCATTCCCGCGCTCTGGTGCAGATTTGCAGGCTCGCACTAGTGCGAGCCTGCAGATCTGCCAGGGGCGGACTTTAGGCTGGCGAGCTTCAGTGGTTGATGGAGAGCCTCCACCAACCGGAAGCCACCATTTTCGTCTCTGGAGCAGTGCGGAGCAGCGGCCACGCACTGCTCCAGAGCAGCCTGAAGTCCAGTAAGTACCGGCACAGGGCATTTCCACTGCCATGTGTGGAAATGGCCTTAGTTCTGCACCTTAGTCCAATCCAAAACGCCCCTAATGGTCCTCCAACACGCTAAGTGAAGACTGGAAAAATCCGGTCTTTCAATCTTCTGGAGCGTGCCATTGTGTTCCTCCTCACTTGTGCAGATGCGCAGGCTCGCACCAATGTGAGCCTGTGATCAGCGGAGGGTGAGCTGTGGGTGTGGCCAGTGTCAGCGGTTGGTCTGGACCCACAAAGAACAGGAAGCCACCATTTTGTAAGTCTGAGCAGTGCGGATCTATAGATTTCACACTGCTCCGATTCGTCCTGGACCAAATGGAGGAGCCCTGGAGAAGGGCTTAATGGAGAATCCGCGTTGCTTTGACCCAAGAAGAACTGGTGGGTAACAGCACGGAGCGATTCACTCACCTCGTGCAGAAAGGGCCTCTCAGTGCTGACAACTGTCCTATCTGGTTGATTAGCAGTCCTCTGTCATGTTCTTGTTTGGTCTTCACCTTGGACTATTTGGACTATTCTTTGCTGGTTCGTGTACCTGGATTTCTGACCTGCTGATATGACTCTTGGACTGACTATGACTGCTCTTATGCTTTTCCCTTCATCTTGCTCATATAACTTGTGATTGACTTGGACTGCACTGACTGATCAACTCTTTCTACATGCCAGCCACCTGCTGCCTTGGGTGCTTGTTGACTTGTGTTCAGGACACTATCTGATCTGGGGAATTCCTTGGGTTTGGTGGGGTTGGTTAGGTGAGACTGAACCAGTAGGGCCCCAAACAGTCCTGGGGTTAGAAATTGGATGAATTAGACCTTAATTAGAGGGAGGGCAGTGGCTGCAGTCCTAGGCTGCAACCCACTCTTGGAGTTTACTGGGTCCAATAGGTCTGAGCAGGGAGTTGTGTTGGGCCTTTGGGGCAAAATTAAGGCTTGAGTCTTGGGGAAAGTGGTTGGATTTTGGGCACCAGATGGGCTGGAAGTCTTGGTGAGGTGAAGGAGGGCCAGTGGCTTCTGGCATAGGCCCAACTGGTAATTAGGCCTGTGACTTGGCCTTGCTGCCTAGCCCTCACAATAGGCCCTGACCAGGCACTTAGGCCTGTGATTAGGCCCTGCTGAGCCCTGTAATAAGGCCCCAACTAGGCCTTCATACCCCCTTTCAGACATTGGGCCTCTAACTAGGCCCCAGCTAGGCCTTACTGCCCTGACCAGATGTTAAGCTTGTGATTAGGCCCCATAAGTAGGCCTGCAGTTAAGTCTTGAGTAAGCCTTTTGGCCTTAATTCAGTTGACTGGGTTCATAGGTCCTGATCAGGCCTTAGGTTTTTGGTTAGGCCCTGGTTGAATCTTGGGGCCTTGTTTCAGCCAGGCTAAGCCCCATTGGGCTTATGAAGGTCCTGATTAGACCTTTAAGGGTAGGGCAGACCTGATTCGGTAGGAATGCTCCCAGTTAATCCTCTGTTGTCCCACTTTTCAGCTGCTTTTAAAATGTCCCAGTTTCTCTTTCCACTTTCCTCCATTATTTTGACTTACATCAATTGCTACAAATTGACTTCAAAGTAGAAAAGTCGTTTACTCAGGGAAGGAGATGGAGCAGTGGAATCTTGCCTTTCCCAGTAAGATCATGAAAAAGCAAATTCCTGCAGCCTCTTAGCTTGTGTGTTCTTCCTCATTACTAACTTTTGCCATCTTATCATAATCTATTGTTTCTTGGCTCCATGTGTCCTAGTTTTCATCTTTGAAATGTTGAAGTTATGGCCTTATAAATATTAGAAGTGCTTGGATAAGTTAGGCCCTTTCCGCACAGGGAAGTTAAGATGGGCCAAGGCGTCCTGTCACGGAGGTTGTCTGCACCTTGGATCGGACTAGGTTTGGATTATTTACCTTAGTTCCGCACCTAATTCTGATCCAAAACGCCCCCAAGTGGTCATCCAGAGTGCTTTATAAAGACCGGAAAAAAATGGTCTTTCAATTTTCCGGAGAACGCCATTGCGTTCCTGCTCAGTTGTGCAGATGCGCAAGTTTGCACCAATGCGAGCCTGCGATCAGCGGAGGGCAGGCTGTGGGCATGGCCAGCTTCAGCAGTTGGTCTGGACCCACAAACAACCAGAAGCCACCATTTTGTAAGCCTCACCAGTGTGGATCTGAAGACCTTGCTCCGCTCCGCATCACCTTGGAACAAACAGACGAGCCCTGTAGAAGGGCTTAAGGGAGACTCCACATTGCTTCGAGGGAAGAAGAAGTGGTGAGTAAATGGCACAGAGCAATTCACTCACCTCATGCGGAAAGGGCCTTACTTGCATCATTTTGATCAATCAGCCAGCCATTTCTGTGTTTTTTTTCTTTGTACCTATGTACCTAGGGGGTAAAAACATTATTTTTGTGCAGAGACTTTTATGCAAACTGCAGAAACTTATGCCAAAAAGTACTCATATTCTCAAACTGTAGGCTAGAAATGTTACAGGGGGTAAATAATAAACTCTCAACAGGCTGTTTTCATGAATTGAGAAAACTTGCTTCTCTGAAAACAGATAATTTAGTTAAGACAGTCAGTGTGGTATAGATATCTGAGCATTGGACTACCCCCCTGGAGATCAGGACTTGATTCCCCCTTGGCCATGGAAACCCACTGTGTAACCATGGGCTCATTGTACACTCTCAGCCCCAGAAAAGCCCATGATAAGTTCACCTTAGGTTTGCCATAAGTTGGAAATGACTTCAAGGCACAGAAGAAGAACAATTTAGTTATACTTTTTCAGATCTCTAGAACAGGCTTATTTATTTATTTTTTGTCTTAATGTATGCATTTTGAGAGACAGTCATCAGAACTTCTGTTCTCAAATGTACAAAAAGTCCTCATATTGGGTGTTACCAGGCCGTACATGCCACACTTTTCTGTTTTAATTGGTGAAATATAATTTAATTGGCATTGATATAAAATAGATCCTGATGGGGCTGTATGGGCAAGCTGGACAAAAGGAAGATTCTGGCTGAACATGTGTGCTGCAAAATAGGTCAGAGATCTCCTCTAGGCATAGTCAAGTCATAGTCAGGAAATCAACAGGTAATCCCAGAGATAACGATTAATCCCAGGCTTAACGATTTTGTTTTCAGACAATAATAATGGGAAGCTCCCACTAAACCACTGTTTCAAACCTTCTTCCCACTAACTTGTGCTTTTCCCCTATTATCTGCATACCTGTCCAACCATTGCAGAGCTATTACAACAGCTATTGACTTTTTGTCACCTAAGATTGTTAGCACAGCCTGGACCCCATTGTCCACTCAATGAACTCCACTGTTGTGCAGCCAGAGAGCTCTTCACACCCATGCCCTCCAGGTAGAAACTGGGTATAAAAATACTCATTTTTGAGCAGTTAGGTGCAGTATGACACTTGCTGGTGGCCATGCTGTTGCTCTGATCCTTGAACAAGTATTGTTCTTAAGCAACGTTGTTTAAGCCACATTGCTGTTTCTTCACTGCTTTCCCAATTGGTAAATATCACCCTCATTATTATTAAATTTTGCTATCAATAACTTTGCTCCCTTTCTCCTTCAGCTAGCTTTATCTGATTGTGTGTGCGTTTGCTTCTTGTATGTGATTGTTAATTCCCCAAATAAATACTTTTTAAGTCTACTTTTGAAACTCTGGTTGGTTCTTACCTGAGAAGACACTGTAAACATTGGTGGAAAGATCTAGCTAGGTTCCCCCCCTCTCACAGGCCTCCTAATTTTGAGCTAATAATTCACCACCTCTGAATGGAGATACTGGCACCATAGGTGGACCTCTGAGTCACCCATGTTTTGGGGTAACATGGACACAACCCTTGTGATTGGGTATGGGTATATGTATTGTGCGCAGAACAGTACTGCATGTGCAAAACAGATGTGGAAATGTGATTTTACACAAAGAAAAGACAGCATTGTAGCTAGGCATGATTGAACTACAGTAGGACCCCTGTATCCGTGGGGGATTGGTTCCACACCCTCCACAGATACTGAAATCCATGGATAGTAGCGAACGCTCTCCCTACTTTGCTGTCCCACGTTCCCCAGTGCAGTTGGGCTGGCAGCAGTGGGGAACAAAGTGGGGAGTGCGAGATCGCTCTCCTCACTTTGCTCTTGCACTTTCCCCAGCGCGATTCAGCTGGCAGCTGTGAGGATCAGAGTGGGGAATACGAGATTACCCTCCCCACTTTACTGTCCCATTTTCCCTAGTGTGATCAGCCTGGGGTTGGAGGCAGGAGGTGGGAAAACAGCAAGAAGTGTGATCCCACGATCCCTGCTGTTTTCTTGCCAGCTGACACCTGCTTTCAGATGAGCGAGGGGCAGGAGGTGGCAATGAGCACAATCCCATGCTCATCACTTCTCTCCTGCCTGCTGCTGGCACTATTGGTCCCAGGGCGAGGGGCAGGAGGCGGCAATGAGTGCAATCCCATGTTCATTGCTTCTCTCCTGCCCACTGCCACTGCTATCATGGTGGCAGCGGGGAGCTAACTGTGGATAACTGAATCAGTGGATAATGAATCCATGGATAGAGGGGTCCTACTGTATTTAACTTAGCATGAAGGCTAGCATGGTGTAGTGATTTGAGCGTTGGACTAGAACACTGGGAGGCCAGGATTCAAATATTCACTTGGCCATGGAAACCCACTGGGTAACCTCAGACAAGTCACATTTTCAGCATAAGAAGAAGGTAACAGCAAACCCCTTCTGAATAAATTCTGCCAAGAACCCTCCCATGGGTTTTTTCCTTAGGGTTTCCAGAAATCAGAAATGACTTGAAGGCACAAAGCAACAGTTAGGATGACCAGTAGGCAAGAGAATAAGATCAAAGGATTTTCTGTGGGAATCTGGTAGGAAGATATAGCAGGTATGATCTTACCACATTATTCACCTCCACTTCATGGTACAGTCTAATTAGTGAGAAATATAATTTAATTGGTCAGAGATATCATTTCTAATATAAAAACCACACACTTATGGCTGAAAGGCTTGCGGAGAAGGACTCTAATTGGAAGCCATGTGCTAAGACACGACCTCAGCATGGCCAGGTCATAAATTCAAAGGATTATTTAGAAAAGCCCTAACTTAGGCTTGTGGGCTTGTGATAATCTTCTCTGTGACCCAACCTTCAAGTACAATAGCAAAAGAACCTGTATCAGTGAAGCAGCCGATGATCATCAACCTGTAACCTCTTTCTGCAGAATCTCTCCTTTGTTCCCTCACTTGCCCAGACGTTAAAAGAACATCACAACTCCCACAAAGGCCTTCTTACATGAAGTTATGACCATTAGCCTGTTTCAGACCCCTTTTGTTTGCCCTACCAGAGACCAATAAACACATTCCCCTTCAGGGCAATAAATAGGATATGTAAACTCTGGCTCCACACCTGACAATTTGTAGTATATTGGACATGGTATCTTGGATGCCTGTAGGTGTGTCACTCTGTCCATTTCGCCTCTGGTTCTCGTATCCTGTGCTACCCTCAAACTCTTGTTTGAGCCATCTCACTTCAGTTTTCTGCTTCTGGAATGGTAATTATAACCTACTTCACCACAAAATCTCTTGCTATCCAATCTTTTTCTCCTTCACCTTCACTAACCTTGTATGTTTTGTGAGACTACTTGATTGCTTGGGTGTGCCTGTGAATTCCTCCAATAAAAATATTCTTTTGACTCTCGACTGGTTTCTCACAGTTAGTACTGATGAAGGTGAAAAGGTCCTGTGCAAGCCTCCTTTGAGCGTCAATTCCCCATCTTTCTAATGAGATGCTGTCACTGCTGGAGGACTTCAAGGTCCTCCACCTTTTGGGGTAACAGGAGAAAACATGCTGTTAGCTGTTTCTGAATTATAAGGATTTTTAAATAACTTTTTGAGATACTGTGGATATCAAATCTTTGTATTCAACCACATTTTTTATTTCATCTTGTACAGTCATCCCTCCACATTCGCTAGGGTTAGGGGCACAGGACTCCCATGAAAGTGAATAATTCCAGGACTTCCCAAACCGTATTTAACACACACACAAAAAATGATCACCATATTCAACCCACCATGGATTCCTTTGAGGCATCCAGGTTCCTTCAGAAGGCAGAATTGGGTGGCTGGTGGGGCTTACTGCCACCCCCACTGCTGCCCCACACCATTTTTAATACGGACTTAGGAGTCTTGTTTGCAGTTTCTCAGTCTCATGAGGCTTGCAGTCCCTATTAAAAATGGCATAGGGAGGCAGTAGAGGTGACAGCAAATAACCCATGAATAATCAAATCTGCAAAAGTGAAACCTGCAAATGTGGAGGTCTGACTGTATAAGGAAACTCAAATATGGTGAGTGCCAAGGCATTTCTTTTCATGGGTAGTAAGCTCACCGCAATGAAATAGGGGATGTACTTTCTTTGCTGTAAAACACCATGCAACCCCTCCTTTTTTTAAACACTAAGGAGCTGATCATCATCATCATGATCATACCTATAAATCTATTTGCATGGTAGAAAACTATCAGTTTACCATTGCAGTTAACATGGATTTGTTTCCAGCAATAGTACATTTAGAGGAGAACTTCCACACTCAGACCCTTTTCACACCTTACCTTTTCACGCTGCTGGGTTGGGGTCCTCACACGAGAAACCTTGGAAGGAACGCTGCTGCTTCCCTGCTGCTTCAGCTCTGCAGCTCCTTCCTCCTCTCCCAAGCGCCCCATCTCTTCTGTTCGCAGTGCAGCCTGGGACCTCACAGGTGGCACTGAGGAGAGGACGCACGACCAGCCCAGCTCCTGAGGCACTGCACGCCAGGTAAGTGTGCGCAGGGCTTGGGAGTGATGTGCGGCTGCGCACCATTTTCAGCTTTGAGCCGAAAATGAAAAAATCCATGCGCGTGCCTTGTCAGGCCCCTGAGCATCGCATAAATGTGAGTGCATCATGCAGACTGATCCTCACATTTACGCGATGCTCAGAGGGCCCTTTCGCTTCAAAAACCCTGTGGAAAAAGGGCCACAGTTCCAGACCACCCATTCAACAAAAGAAGAAGGGATGTTGGAGAACATTCTAAAGCAGAGCTTTGAAATTCTTCCTCTCACCCACACTACTCAATTTCAGTGGCAAACAGAAAATCCCCATCCGAGCAAGCAGGAAATGTTCATTTTTAAAGGGATTTGCTATTGAATTTTGATTCTAAACTGTGATAAAGCCCTTCAAAATGAGTGTTTCCTGCCTGTCTTTTAAATTTTTAAAAAATTTTTTTTAAAAAAACCCTGATAGCTACTTTTAGTGCATTTGTAAGTGATATCTTAGACTTCTGACATGCAATAATCTGCTGTGCATTGGTGGAAATGACATTTACTAAGGGAGAACAGAAAAATGAGTTAAAATTCATCCTCACTGTATTGTGTTAAAGGGAAAACATTAAAAATCAATTTTGCTGACATTTTTATGATGAAAAAATATTGCTAAGTACACAGAAGTTATTCTCATCCATTACTTGTTGAGAAACATGACGTTTTCTTGGTTTCCTTATTGTAAATCAGGAGGTGGATATAACTCAGGCAGTGTAGTTTTTGTGAGGACTTTTTTCACAGCATGAACTATGAAGTTTAAGAAGAGAAGAAGACTGCTTTAACTGAAAGGTGTTATGAATGATAATCAGTGGGCAAACAGGTGAGTATCCAACAGGGTTCTAGGAATCAGATTTTAAGAAGTTTAACAGTTCTGTTGTCAGGAGAACAAGATGCTCTCACTGACATTCTCACTGATATACTTCAAAAAAGTAATATTTATTTTTAATTTTATTTATTTCATTTATACGTGAGGAAAAAAATGAAAAAACCCAGATACAAATTTAAAATAGAAAAAATATGAAAAGATAAAAAACTTACAAAATGCTATTTTTAAAATATAATAAATTGAATATGTGGTGGGTGGAAGCAAGGTGACACACATGAGATCCCTTTTTCTTTTTTAGCTATAGTGACATGGACTATAAATAGTGTCAGGATAACTGTTCCAAAATGCTAATTTTCCATGACCTGGACTTTACCAGACTCTTTAGGGGATAACTGAAAGGTCATTACATTTGGTCAACTGAAGATGTAAGCATCTTTGTTTTAATACGTGTGTTACCTAATGAACAAAAAGTTCAGCTGATATTTAAACTTGTTGAAGATGATTGTTAGATGACATTTAACTTCCAGAAAATATTACTTCATTGAAGTTTGATGGCAGCAATAAGCATATTGTTTGAGATGTGTCCAACCTTTGAACCAAGGCAGCTTTCCAAAATACCCTGAATTAATTGCAAGCTTAGAGTGGCAGGGCAGAAGGCATTCTTGGAAAGAAAACTGCAAAGCTTTTCTCCTGTGTTCATGGGTAAGACCAGATTTATTCTGCATCTGTCCAGTTTTCTCATAACCATATCATAGATTTCTAAAACCCCATGTTATGAGGACACAACAGTGCCTAATATGTTTGTAGTTGTATTGGCAATTGGAATGAGAGAAACATCTCACTTCAGGAGGAACCTGATGATACCTTACTGCTTGTTCTCCAATTACCCAGACAGATAAGACTAGGGCCATTTCCTCACTAGACTGTTATAGTGCTATGATTCCACTTTCAACATCCTATGGAATCCTGGGGTTTGTAGTTTAGAGAGGAGCTGGCTGGTCCCTCCTGAAACTGCAAACCCCAGGATTCCATAGGATGTTGAAAGTGGAATCATAGCACTATAACAGTCTAGTGTGGAAATGGCCTAGGATACTGTATGTAAGTGTTTTCTTTGAGCAGAGGTAGTACTCATCCTCTTCTTGGTGTGTTCTACTTCCTAATAGGGATCCGGTTCTCAGATTACTAACACTACCTGTGGCATGAACCGATCACATTTCCGCACTACACTGTTATAGTGCTATTATTCCACTTTCAACATCGTGTGGAATTCTGGGGTTTGTAGTTTCCTGAGGCCAAAGAGCTCTCTGGCTAAGACTTCTAAAGGCCCCTCCCTGAACTGCAAAGCCCAGGATTCCATAGGATGTTGAAAGTGGAATAACAACACTATAACAGTGGAGTGCAGAAATGGCCCAAGTTTACTAGTTTAGGTCATAACTGGGATATAATTTTGTTTTGAATAATATACTTTTTTTTTTCATGTTTGGGATAGAAAGAACTTTGAGTTAAAAAAAAAAAAGAGTGAATGTGGGAGAAACCAGTATTGATAAATTTGTCCATCAAAGCTCAAGATTTTTGAGTGCATAACTATTTGACATTGGTCACATCTTGAACTCTCTGTGCCCTGAGGTGCTGAAGCACTACATGGTCTTTGCTATGACTGGAACAACTATACTTATTGAATCTGGGGATCCCAAAATGGAGGAATAGTCACTTCTGTGTGTGTGTGTGTGCCTTAAGAATTTACCAAAATTCACAATTTCATCATATTCAGGAAAAAAAAACTTGGATTTTTTTTAAAAATTAAATACAAAAGCAAAATACATAGTATGTATGTACACAGTTCTCCCTAGTGTGTTTCAGAGTGGATTATTGCAGTGTGGGGAACTTTACTGGAAACACATGGGTACACAATACACTGGCTAAGTTATTAATTCAAGTCAGGTGTGCGGAACCATGCTTTGCCCAAGTATCTCTGCTGGTTCCCTTTGCCTTTGCATGTATTTACTGTTCAGAATACTTGCTTCAACCTTTTAAAGCCTTTTACAACTCAGGTTCTAAGTATCTCAAATAAGGATGTGATACTGATTAGATGTTTCCCTCATTTGGTTTGTAAGAATAATGGAAATGTTGACTGAAATACACTAAGGTGTTTATGAATGCATTTTATGAATGAATCTTCATTCCATAGCTATACAGTGTCTCTTGGCCCAACTCCCCAATAGCCACTTACCCAATAGCAGCCGCTGTGATTGACAGGGGTTTATTTCCCTGTCAATTAGGAAGTATTTTACTGACATTACACACTCTCCACTAAGCAGTCTCCAGTGCAACAGCTAGAAGCAAGATATTGGTGACAATTCCTCCCTCATATCACAGATTGTTTACTCAAAGGGATTGTTGGAACTTTAGTGAGCTACTTCCTGATTGGCAGAATGGGCCCCTGTCTATTGCAGTGACTGATACCTGATAAGTGGGGATTGGGGAACATTCATGATCTCTATGTATCTCCAAAACTAGAGAATACATAGGAGTTGTATATATGAAGCAGTCATGAATGTGTAACACTAGGTTATACACTTGGAACTGCCTTAGTGGATTCTGGCCATTTTCTCCATGCTTGAGACTATAAAACTTGCTAATTGGAGAAGGCTACGCAAAAGTTGTTGGGGGTTGGAGAGGTGCATAGTACTGGAAAATGCAATGTGAACTAGATAGCAACAGAGTAATTTTGTGTTTTATGAGTCCTGGAGAAATCCCATTGAATAATCCTTGTGCTAGTATTAAAGAAAACAGCCTATTCTTACTTCGGTTGATCATGTATTGCATAAATCATGGTTGTAATTTTCTTGAATCAGAGAAAACACAATGGAATACATACATTGGGATGTCAGTCTCGTGCAGGAACCAAGATCTGTTGAGATGATTGACAAATGGTCACAGTGCTGTCTAATCATGCTGAGATAGCCAGATTTGACAAAAATCTCAGGTGTTACAGGATTCTTTCACATCTTTAGACCCAAGGAATGTCTACTCCCATGTGAAGCCAGTTTTTAAGATTTTTGAAGGCCCTTGCTCTTCAGAGATTAGATTGATAAAGACTCTGGACAAGACCATTTTCTATGTTGGTGTCCCAACTACTTTTGCTAAAGACAGCTTATCTATGTTTCAAGGCTAGTCCATTTCTTGGACCAAGGACAAATGCCAAATGGTTTGACTCTTATAATGTTATAATTTTAATTCAATCCCAGCAGCAGCAATGTAGCTACTACTATCCTTGAAGGCAGAACAAAATTCTAGGTAGTTTAGGGTAGGCCATTTGCAGAAGCAGCTCTGTTGTCTTGCCATTAACCCCTGCTACTCAGACTCTGTGGCTTAAATTGGCTGACTTGGGCCCTTTTTGCACGTGACTTTGAATGCGAAATGGCCATGGGAGTGACGTGGAATCACGAGAATGGTTCTGCATGACGTCCTCACAATCGTGTGGCACTCCTGTAGTGATCCCGTGGCAATCGCACATTATATCATTTTTGAGTTTTTCCAGAAAATGATGCGTGAGTGCACATTCCTCCCACATCTCTCACACACTTACCTGGTGTGCGGAACCTCAGGAAACGTGATGGCTGCGCCTCCTCCCCCAGCGCAGCCTGAGAAAGTACCCGGCTGCGCTTTGGAAGGAAGGGGCAGAGCCATCGTGCTTCCTTACATCCAGCACAGAGCTGGTGCGGAGGAAGGTGCAGGAGACACAATTCCCTCCCAGAGGAGGCTTTTCACATGATCCCTGCATGACACCAGTGACACCAGGTAAGGTGCGAAAAGGGCCTCACTCCGTCTAATGGTAGGGCCATACTGAGAGTTTTAGGTGTCAGATCAAAAGGCTTTAATGCAAGGGTGAGTAACTCTGGTATCGCTGGGGAGCAGAGATAATGAGAGCTGCATAGCCTTCATAAGTGTGTGGGGTTTTCCCTTTTTTTGTTTCAAAACTGGTATTCAGTGAACAATCACTTCTGGTTTGGAGGAGTAAAAATAGAAAAGCCACTTCATACTAAAGTAAGACCCTATGCAACTTTGCTTTGTATTTTATTTTTTTTAATTTTAGGGGTCCAAGGGATGCTTGTGGGTACCATAAATGAATGAGAGCAAACATGGCCACATATTGCTCCCCTTTCATTAATGATAATGATTTTACTGGTATTTGAGCTTATTATATTGTAAAAACCATATTTATCTTCTACTCTGTTTTATTTTTTTAAAAAAATTCTTTAATACATTCAGTTCAATAAATATTTTGACAAGTAAATATGAAGCTCTACTTAATGGCGGGGTATATATCGATATATTGTGAATTTGGGCATGGATTTTTAAACTGAGAGGTATATTACATGACTCCAGTAATTTTAAATTTTAGAAATAAACCAACATTGCTACAATATATCATACCTTAAGCCTCTAGTGCTGGAGGAAAGAGGCCCCATAGCTTCTGCCTTTGGAATTTCCGACCACTTGGTATTGCAGAAAAGGATATTGAAAGAAACGTCATTCTGTAATAGAAAGCAAAGATTGTTCTGGTCTCCATAATCTGATTCATAGGTAACCTGTTCTTTTCAGTCAGAGTGGAGGAAACATTTGGATATGTCCATGACACTCTCAACCAGTTGAGCAATTAATTCTAAGATGGTCTAGTTAAGTTGATTTCTGAGCCTTTGGAAGAATTCATCCTCACTTAGCATGCCCTAAACTGCTGTTCTCTAAATGTATGAGCTGGCATGAATTCTATTAAAGCAGCAACAGGAACAAATATTTGAATACCTGCACATCATTCACCAATCCGTTTATTCACCTTTCAGAATGTTGTAAAGATGCCTTTGTTAGATGCTTCCAGGATAGGCTGCTTCACATGCAGTTTATCTGTACCTGTCTTAGGTTGGTTGCATATATTAACTGCATTCACATTTAAATTCATGTTATCTAGATGCCATTATCATTTTTGACAGCGTAAGACGACAGAGATGGCACTTGCCTTTATCCTGAAAAAATATATTCAGTTTTGAATATTTTCTTCGGTCAGTCTTTGAGTTGGAGATATTACCATATGTATTATTTCACTGATGGGCTGCTTTGCAGCCCTCGAAAGGATTTCTGAAGAGGACACTGGAATTCTGTGCCAACTAGAGAACAATTTCCTTGCACTCAAATCAAAATGTAATAGGACCAAGAACTTTGCACATGATTGGCTTTCTGCCAGTACATTCTTCCTTACTTTTAAACAAAATTTTACATACCTCAGACTTTCTGTTCAATGAAAAAAATCATTACATAAGGAATGAAGAGGCTAGCATTTTTGAAATTCATCAGGCTTGCCATGAGTCAGGAGTTAGAAAGATTTTCCCTTCAGTCTTTTTGCGTTAACAAGATATCTCTCACAAAAAGTTTAAGAAGAAATATATGAATTCTGTGGTTTCAAGAATGGAAAAACCATCAACTCATGGAACTGATAGTGCAAATTGGAAATCATTTGGCCTGCCAGCTCTCTCCTGTCCTAATATCTAATTATCAGTGATCAAAGATAAATGACTTTCCTTTCATCTGTCCCTGTCACAGAGTCTGAACCCTCCATGGGAATAGGTACATCAAACACCCTTACTTGCATGACCTTGCAATCATACCCAGAGCCTCTCAAATAGGAATAAAGGACTTTTATTTAAGTCCAAGATGTCATCTGCCAAGTAAAAAGACTGCAGCAACTTCTGGATACAGGTCCTGGCAAGACTTTACCAGCTGGTTGCAGGTTGAGAAGTGTTAAGCTGGGATAGTCAGGTTTGCTAGAGCTTTAAGGAGGCAGAAGAATAATCAGCAAGTCAGTACCAAGAATATCTCTGCAGAAAGAGTGGTTCCTTTCAGCTACCCTCAGTCTGCCACTTACTCATTTGTTGGTATGTCCTTTACATGGGTAACAAGTCTTGTTCTCAGCCCTCTCTCAGCCTCTTGCTGGACTCCCAGCTCCTTCTCCAAGAAAGATAAGAGCCTCAGTCCACTCAGGTTTTTCCTGGAGATTCTTCATATCCTTAGTGTTCAGGTATAAAGAAGACACTTGCAGCTCCTCTCATGGCCTGCAGCTTCTGTCTTCCCCATCTTCCAGAGTTTACTAGTGTTCTTTTATTGGTCGCTTTGCCACACACACCCTTGCAGAGGCTTTAATTGAGATCAGCAGCTGGTTCTTTCCTCCTGAGTGCTGGGAACAGCCAAGGCAGTGCATTCCCATGTTGAAACAAGGTTTTGAAAAGATTCCAGAATCTAGAATGTATAGTCTAGATGGCTGAAACTAAAGAAATACACCAGAGACAATGTCCAAATTGCATGTTGTGTTCCCAACTGTTACTCACATTCCCAACTTATATTAGAGACCCCTTTAGGCATCTTGGCCAATTTTTCTGGTCTCAAACACCAACTATGCATCATCTTGTGAAAGTTTTGTTTACCACCATAACATAAAGTGAATTTAATTCCCTTCAACCACATTTTCTCCCTTTGTTCCAATTGTATATTGTAAGCAACATGTTGTGCCCACTTTCTCATACAATCCATAACCAACTCCTCTTTCATATCTAGTTTTAACAAAAGCTTATACATATTGTCAATAAAATGTTTATTGTATGAGCACAATTGTTTCTCAAATTCTGATTCAGTCAGCTCAAAGTCATACAATTGTTTATCCTTTTAAATCTTTCTACTGTCTGTTTATAAGAGAACCATTAAAAATTATAGCCTTCTAGCATCAATTCTTTCTCCAATTTGAGTCTATAATGTTCTTGCTGAAGTTCAAGAAAATCTTAAAAGCTTGCCCAGTTTTCCTTTACTGTTGTCTCCTTCCTATGAAATGCCTCTTATGATGACATGACACCCACAAGGATTTTTTTAAAGCATAACCCTGGTTTATATCTATTCCACACTCTTAATAAAACATGTCTCACATAATGATTATTAAAATCGGCATTCACTTTGGCTTTGTCGTATAACATATAAACATAACCATCCAAACTTCAGTTCATGCCCTTCTAAATTCAACAATTTCTTATTTATAGGCATGATCCAATCCTTCAACCAAACCCAAGCAGCATGCTGAAAGATACAGTTTCAAATCTGGTAATCTCAATTCCCCTCTTTGTTTGGCATCTTGTAAAATTTTATGTTTGACTCTAGGTTTCTTCCCTTGCCATATAAACTTTGATAAGACATTGTCAATAAAGATCAGCATGGTCAGAAAAGCAAAAAGTGTTGATGTTTATTTATATCACATCTTAGATTTGTTGTTCCCAGCGTGGTTGGATTGTATACATTTGCCTCTTCCTAATATATTGGGAGGAAAAGTTCTTAGAAATCTGTCACTTGAAAAATGCCATGTGAAGCACTATAACACTGCTCTTACATTTCATCTTCTACTTACACATCAGGAGGCAGACAAGATGAATGGATTTATTAAGGATCTGAGGCCAACTACATCATATTTTTGTCAGGGCTTAATGCTCACGAAATTACTAAAGATTTCTGTTTAATTGCTGATTCTTCATAAAAGTTTACCATCTAAATCCATGCTTAGCATTGTTATAGCATTGTGGACAGTTTTGTACTGCTACTGTAGTCTCATTAATCACCATTCTTAGTCAAGAATTATGATTTGTGGCATTTATGTTCAACTCAGAGAGGAGACCAAAGACTGAAAATGACTTTATACTGTCAACGCTTCTATTAAATAAATCCTCAAGGAAATTAATGCTCAAGAAAAGAAATGTGTACTGCCTCTTTTGTTGTTGTTGTGTGCCTTCAAGTCAATTCTAACTTATGGTGACCCTAAGGTGAACCTATTATGGGGTTTTCTTGGCAGCATTTGTTCAGGGGGATCTGCTTTTGCCTTCCTTTGATGGGGAGAAAGTGTAACTTGCCAAGGTCATCCAGTGGGTTTCCATGGCTGAGCAAGGATTCAAACCCTGGTCTTCAAAGTCATAGTCCAATACTCAGAGTAATACATATTACTGTCTCTTTCCTTTTCTTGACCTATGTGCAAATTTTCTTCCCTTACAAGTGGAGCCTTTAAAAACAAAGAGGTTAGATGTATTCATTTAGTTTATTGTGGTCCATAGACCCATCAGGACAATCAGAACAGAAATTTTACAGTATCAAATAAAAATAGCAAAAATTTTAGCACAGCATAAGCACAAAAAAAAAGTCACCCTAACTGTGCGCACTGTAAGTTCTCTGAATATATGAAGGAGTTGCCTTCTCTTGTATCTTAATTACCATTGACAGAAACTTGGCAACCAGCAAGATTACACTAGAGCATCTGTCCTCTAATAGAACTTTAACATAAAATTTGTCTGATTGACTTGGTGCATTTCTTAGTAATGGATGAATCAATTGTTGGCACACTTGATTATTAAAAAAAAAAGCAGGATAATAAAATGTGAAACATACTTTCAATCTCAAATTAGGAGGTTTCTGAATTTGCACTTTGTAGTCACCATAGATAACTTCCCAGTTTTCTTCAGTGAAGATTTTGTTTTGGTCAAACCTGGCTGCTTGTGAATGTTACTGATTCACAACTTGTCCCAATGTTTGTACCAACTATGTATTGTCTCACCTGATTCTTATCTGGGTTCTTCAAGTGACAACAAAGAAATAGTTTGGGTTGTATACTTCTCAACTTATGAGATAGGATGAAATCCACAACACCTTTTCTCTGTTTTCTTCCATGTTATCACCACTCCTGTGTCTTTAATGACAAACAGTGCATGCATGCAGCAGCTGTCTACTATGGTTAAGGAGCATTGACACCAACAGCTGTAGGAAATAAAATAAGCTTTTATTGTAGGAACTCTATGTAAAGATAGCAAAGCTTTCTAAAGATGCTAGGGTAGACTAAGCTGATCTAGAACAGGAAGAGGACCAAAGTAGCTTTACATATGGAGTATTACCAGGCCATATACCTCAATGATTTGATATGGTTTAATTGTCAAAAATATGTTTACTGAACATTGATATAAAATATGGCCTGATATGGCCACATGGCCTGCTGGTTATGAGGAAGACACTGGCCAGACATGTGTATTATGAAATTTAGGTCAGAATGGCCCACCAAGGTGTAGTCAGGTCATAGTAAGGAAATCTCCATGAAATTCCAAATGAACTTTCAGCTAGCCCAGTAGCTCATCTACAAAAACAATTGGTCTGAAGCATTCTCACAAAATGATTGATTGTTTCATCCCTCTTCCTTGAACCTTCCAAATATTTCCCATTCTTACCTGCCTGCCCAGTGATTACAGAGCTATCAAAATATCCATTAATTCTTTGTCACCTAATGTTAAGACCATTAGTCCATCCAGACCTCATTGTTGCTGGAGAGTCACTAAAACTTCCTCCTCCAGGTAGAAATCATGCATATAAAACCCTAGTTTTTGCTAGTCAACTTGCAATACATTGGTTGCTGAACATCACTCTGATTCCCTATTGTACTGTCTTTAGACCTGCATCTAAACTATATCATTGTTTCTTCACTGCTCTTCTGGATTGGTAAATAGCTCCCATTCCCTAAGCCTCAATATCCAACTCTTCTCCCTTTACCTTTGATTAGCCTTGTGTGAGTGCATGACTGACTGAATCTTGTGCATGTGATAATTCCCCAATGGAACATATTTTTAGCTAATTTTGGATCTCTGACTGGTTCTTCCCTGCACAAGTACCTGTAAACATAGGTGGAAGATCTCGCTTGGTTAATCCCCTCTTGCAGGCCTCTTCTTGAGCCAATTTACCCCACCTTTTGTGGAGGCATTGGCATTGTGGGTGGACCCCTGGGTCACCCACATTTTGGATTAACAGGTGCAGTGAAAAAAGAAAAAAGCAGGCAAAGAAAAAACACTGTGTGATCCCTAAGAATATTGGTCTAAGAAAGGTTAGAATAGGTGGATAAGACATGAGGAGATTTTGGTAAATATCTCCCATTCCCTAAGTCTCAGTATCCAACTCTTCTCCCTTTACCTTTGGTTAGCCTTGTGTGAGTGGATGACTAACTGAATCTTGTGGACTGAATCTTGTGAATCTAGGTGGATAAGACATGAGGAAATTTTGGGTCACTGAAATACTCATTAACCCATTAACTGTTGTTCCCTCTCAGGACATTTAACTTTTTAAAAACTGTACTCTGCTACATGTATCTGGTGGAAAATTTGCTGAAAGATTTAAAGAAGAATTCAACCCCTTTTAGAGCTTCTTTTAAAGGAGATTGGCATTGTTCTGCTAAGCAGCCCAGTCCATGAGAAAGGCTAGCTTCCAGCCTAGGCACAGACTAAATAAATCCCGCTTTCCAATTCCACGTGTTTATTAAAGAATGAAACTGAGAAAAGTTCAGTAATCTGAAAGGCTGACTCTGCTGGGAATGGGTAGAGAAGGAGATTTTTGAATTTTCAGTTGTGTACTGCACTTGGATGTGCTTTTTGTTCAGAAACAAGAAAGAAGAGTATGTGTGAAAGATTTCCTTTGTTACAACTCTTTGGCCTTTAAGATCCGATTGAACTGGAAAAAAAAGTAAGGTGATGAAATTTTCCCAGAGCTGGAAGACTGTTGACAAGGCAGTTGAAAACTGTGACAATTCAGTGTGACAACTGACCCCATAAAAGTGGATTAAAATTGAGGAGATGAAGGTTTATATCATGTTGGTAGAACATTAGTCAAGTGTTGTACACCCCATCCCCTGAGCTAAGCCTGGCAGCCTGCTGGCTGTTGTTGCATACTGAGGTGGGGGCCTTATAAAGGAGGTACTGAATACCTCCTTCCACAAGGTCAAATAAGTATATACGTAGTTATATCTGTTCCAGTTATACCTGTGTATACCACCAACAGAATGACTGCCAAAATGTGATGTGGTTGATACATACACCTACAATTGAGAGAATAATGAGGCTTATAGGTGTGCTCTGGATTTAGGGGATAGTTGGAAAGGAGAACCTTTGAAGATACAACTTGAAGCTCTGCTTTATAATGAAATCCTTTCCAATTGTATCTTTTTTTACTTGTTATATTTACTTCTTGTACTTTTTGTATTTTAAAATATTACACATGTTAACTAGACTATATAACTTCCAAGCACTTTAGTTACTGGGCATTAAATGAAGGTAGGAAGTACACAAATGCAGAGGGCACATGGTGCTTTCCATGTTAGTGGGATGGTGCTTTAGGTTTTAATGTGAACATTAAGGAAGCTATCCTAGGCAATGAGCCCATTTTTGGAATAAGGTTCAGTATTTCAGATGGTGCCTTTAAAGTTTACACTAAAACCCAGAGTGGAATGAGTGTCTCATCAATATAGAAATTGAAAGCCACCATTTCAGAGGACATGGCATATGGAGCAGTCCCATGATCTCTTCCATGTGCATACCATGCAACTGGAAGGTTGGTGAGTGTTTTTTGTTCACTTGTTTGTTTGATGCATATCCCTCATTTCTTCCAAGGAACTCAAGGCAGCATACATGGCTTTCCTCCTCCTCATTTTAGCCCTACAACAACCCTGTGAAGCTGGTCAAGCTGAGATAGAGAGTTCTTGGCCCAATAACACCTAATGGGTTCGACTTTGGGGGCTGGAAACCACCTGCTTGTCATCTTCTTATGTTGTTGTTGTTGTTGTAACTAGAAAAGCATAGCCAGTTAGGACAGGAAGAAATATACCAGGGCGCACTGACCATGAAGAAAGTGAGGCACTGGACAGATGGGCTTCTTGGAGTTAATAGATCTTGGGCCTGAATCCTATGGTCCACTGAATGCCTTTTTATTCATGTATAGACTTACTATTCAATCTTATTTCATGACTTTACTCTGGATCTAAGCAGTAGGATTCAGTCTCCTTTCCTCCCTACTGTTGAACAACCCTGTAGAATGTGCAACTCATAAAACAGCACACCAACAACACCACGGCCATGGGATGTTTAATATATACATTTGAATGATTCCTGAATAAAATACACAGATGGGGTAAATTGCCATGGCTTACATTTGCCTTCACTTCTTTTGGGGAAAAAAATCAATAGGCCGAAAGAGAAATATGAAGGAAATGTCATAAAAGTTTGTACTTCAGAAACAAATGATAAAAAACAAAACTAAAAAAAGAAAGAAGAAGCAGCAGCAGCAAAATTCAAATTAAACAAGGTTGCTGGTTTGGATTTAA